>ML781631.1:437297-490611 GCA_009831015.1 Picea engelmannii | reverse complement strand
ATAAAAGCTAGGAATTTAAAAATATATTGAAAAGATTAAAAACCACATTTATCTTTTGGGTTCAAAAATAAAAATAACAAGAGAGAATTAAATAATAGAATAAAAGAGACTAGAAATTAAGGAGTAAATTAAGGAGTAAATTATGAGTAAATTGAGGAGTAAATTAAGGAGTAAATTAGGAGTAAATTAAGAAGTAAATTAAGGAGCGATTTTGGGGGAGTGAGGGAATTGAGTCTTTTAATAATTAAAAAGAAATTAATTTTGGAGAACCATAGGGATGAGCGACACTTGGACGACAGAGAATGTTTTGAAGTTAGTCATTAAAAATTAATTAATTAATGATTTAAGAAAGTAGGTGGGTTTCAAATTCTATAAAAGAAGGGGAATAGAAGGAAGAAAGGGGGAACGGTTAGCGTAACGTTACACTGCCAAATTGTGGCTTGACGGGTTGCTTGTGAGGAGTTGGGTTTATCTCAGCTGTGTTGGAGTGGTAGCTCAGCCGTGGAGGCGAGCTGAGATGCTAGTCTATCTCTGGTTCTTGTGTGGCCCCTTTGCGGCTCGGGGGGCTAAGGGGGAAGCAGAGTACCCCTAGCGTTTGGCTAGGAGGTACCGGTGATCTTTCTGTGGTCGGCGAGCGGGAGCGACAAGGAGAGCGGACATGGCACGAAGCACGAGACGTCTTCGAAGCGGGCGAGTGGCTAAGGTATGATTTTAATTCTGGAAAAATTGTTTAAAAAGGGTTAGTGGAAATGTTTCTGATGTCTTGCTGAAAAAGAGCTTGTTCCTGACAATTTGTTTTATAAATGGTTAACGTTAAATTGGTTCTGGTGATTCGTCTTATTGAAATGGTTACTGAACAGAAAAATTGTTTACCTTCTGGCAATCGTTTGGCCTGACTGTTCTTTTTATCTTGGCAATCCGTTTTAGTTCTGGCAATGCGTTTCTGGTCTGCGTTTCACATGGTTGAATGAGCTGGGTTTTTCATTTTTGTGTTAGGGCCAGAGTGGGCGTTTGTTTTAATCTGCGTTCTTTAATTATCTGTGTTTTAATAATCTGTGTTTTTCAATGATAATGGGCATTTTTAACTTACACCGTGAGCATCTTTATTCATTCTGTATACTGTGGTATGGGGTGTTTTGGAAACTGTGTTGGGCGTGTTGCAACCGTCATTTTGGGCGTTTTTGTTGCCACTGTAATTTGGACGTTTGGCATCTGTATTCCAGCGTTTTGCAATTGTATTGGGCATATTTATCACTCACAGGGAGAAAATATTTTATTGGTAGTTGTATATTGTTAATGGGCGTTGAATAAACAGTGTTTTTGCATGCTGGCTAATCGACAATTTTTTTTTGATATTGGGTGTCTGAACTGCGGTGTACACGCTCACTGGTCAACGTTCTGTTAATGATATTGGGCGTTTTTGCCACTTGTCTTGGGAGTCTTAGCATCTGATAATGGGCGTTTTTTTTGTCGTTGATATCTTGGCGTCCCCATTCGTGACCTGGGCATGGTTCCGTTTAAGCTGTGCTATGGGTGTCATACCGTTCCTAATGACTGAGTGCTTACCTGAATTTGCCGGCGTTTGAACAATTGCACGTTTTTAGTGTCATCTGGTCAGCGTTTACATTGATCTGTGTTTTTTTTTCATTGGTGTATGGCATGTTAAATTGCATGGGCGTGTATGGGCATGAAGGGGCGTTTTTCATTTACCTGTGTGTACATAGACCTTACCAAATTCATTTGAAATGAATTAAAAAATGTCGTAATATCACCCAGTCATGTAAATGGGAAGTTATTTCTGCACAGCGAATTTAAATTTTGAATATCTTATTCTGGTAAAATCGTTTTATAGATTTCTGGCAAATTCCAATACTGTCCGTCTTATTATTGGCATTTCCAGGTTGTTAAAATCAAAGGTCTAAGATTGTTATTTAGAAATTACGAATTCAAATTCCCAGTGATTATTCCAGCTTGTGAATTACGAACCCCAAGGTCATCATAACGCCCTTTAGAATGATCCCCAATTTCATACCCTACACGTTACCTAATCTGGCATGTATGTTGTCAACTTTTTTATCTTCACTTAGTTAGGGAAATTATGCTCCTTTAGTCTCTCCAATCTTTTAAGTTATGAGGCAAGTTGTTTTATTGATGTCTGTCGGGGCAATAATGCCTCTTTTTAATTATGGTCATTTTATAATTGATTATTTATAGCCTGCCATTTTTAATGATGAGGTAGGTAGTTATTTACTTGATGACACCTGTAGTTAGGAGGTAATTCCTTATATGGACATCTTAAATAGATGGTTCTCTTAATTTATTKTYAATWGAAATGYDGAAAGTTYGTCATTGTCATTTTAAWTYTCTTATMTTATAAGAATKCCCTTTTTAAATTATGGTGTATATTGCAATTCAATTGATGATTCCTATAATCATGATGCTATTCCAAATAGTGACATCTTTAACTAATTGCTATATTTTATTGTTGTTAATTTAACTATGGATAGTTGTCATATCCAAATAATGTCTTATACTTTTGTCATTAAATATTATTAATTAGATTGTCATTTAATTTATGGTGTAAGTTGTTGTTTTCCAATTGCTATCTCCTATAAGTATGATATCATTTTGAGTGCATTACTATTGGACCTTAGTGAATGATTTAATCTTGTAAGGTCATTATTAAATTAGTGGTTGTAGCAAATAACGTAGCATACAAGAGGTATGATAATTGTAAATTCATGGTCCAGATTGTGACACAATGATAAACAGTTAATGTTTCATGACAGCGATATTGAAATTATTAATTATTGATTAATAACATGTGTGGTGCGATAACCTGGAATTACGTACCTTAAATTACCCCAGTTAGTATATTAGGGTGGTTGTTCATGTACCTCGTGTCACGCGTCTTCCGTAAGGAGCACAATTGTTCTCTTATGTATGTTGTACTTGATTGTGGTCAGTTTTACTTTTGTCGCTATGTTTGCGTTGGGCACCTTATGCCTATGGTCGTATATTGTTTGCAGTTACTCGTCGTGTGCCTTTAGTCTTCTTGTGATGAACATCGTGGTTGCGTCTTGTCAGTTGTCCAGGGTGTCGCACAGTTAGGTGTGTTGTTACTTCTACATGCGCGCACACACCTTAAACAAAAAAAAAAAAAAAATTCACCTGTTACTAGAATGGTTGTCGTAACGAGGTGATTCGTTACACCATACATTGCACATGCAGTGGAAGTATTGAGCAGGTATATGTCAAAAACAAGGAAGGAGAATTGGACAATAGTAAAAAGGGTTTTTCAGGTATTTGTGTGGCACTACTAGCTATGGATTGTGCTACCAAGGAATACTAGGATTAGACAGAGTGTTGGACATACATGGATTTGTGGATGCATACTGGGTTGGAGATCTCGATCATAGGAGATCTACAAGCGGGTATGTGTTTAACCTTTTTGGAGGAGCAATCAGTTGGATGAGAAAAAGATAGGTTGTAGTGGCACTTTCAGCTACAGGAGATGAATACATGCCAGCCACTCATGCAAGTAAGGAAGAATTATTGTTACAAAGGTTACAACAAGTTGTAAGGATATATTGTGACAATAAGAGTGTAATTTTTCTAGCAAATAACCCTACTTATCATTCAAATACAAAGCATATTGATATTCAATATCGATTTGTGAGAGACATGGTTGAATAAAAGAAAGTGTTGTTGATGAAGGTGGACACTTTGAATAATGTTGCAGATTCATTAACAAAAATTGTGAGCATTGAGAAGTTCTCTTGGTGTAGAGGATCGATGGATATTACTGCCCTTGATTGTTGACTATGTAACCCTCTAATCCCCTGTATGCAAAGAAAACAACAAGTGGGAGAATCTTCAGTATGTATTATATTATTTGCTTGGGGGGGATTCATAGGGGGGAGATATCCCCCCTCTGCGGGGGTTGGGGGGTAGTGCCCCCGATAATTTTTTTTTTCCTAAACATGTCACATGTTTTGCCTCATTTTTCATGTCACCTCAATTTTCGTGTCCATTGTTGGGCGATTTTCAGCACATGTTTTTTTTTTATCATTTTCTATTTCCAGTTAAGGAATTAGGGTTGTTGACTGATCCAAGTCATTTGGTTAGGTGTTTGGATGTTGTTGGCTTCTATATGTATATTGTATTGTAAACGATGTATCACAATGCATGAATATATAATATGTTGGTTTTCCTGGTTTGGGTTTCCAAGGGAAACATATCTGTGTAATGTGTGTATTTTAATTGTATATTTTTAGTTCTTTTATTGAAAATATGTTTGCAGTAAAATATTGTACAAGATTAAAATCTACAAATATTACATTTTAAATCTAAAATCTAAACATAGATCATGGTTTGTGAATAAATCCATATTATTAGGATTACAATTTAAACAATATGGCTTAGAGTTTTCATATCAAGGGTGTCCTTTTACAATACTCAGAGATTATATTAGTGAAATTAGTGGGCGATTATTATTTAACATTTCCCATGTTTTTCCTTTTACATTGCAGTTATCGTTGCTCTCCATGCATGTTTTAAATTCATAAATTTAATTAGTGATGGGTAAATTTACTGATTTAAACATCTTTTGAAATTAGTTACAATAAAAATGTCACATATGGAAAGATTCTTTCCGACATAGTTGATTCGTGCAACTGAATTTGAATTCATTCCTTTTGATCTTCTATATATGCTCATTATTGCATTACAGTTTAATGGTTAGTAAAATTCACCTTTTGATAATCCAAATTCAAAATAAATTCTCAATATTAGACTAACTTCTCTAGATTTTAAGGTTTTTTACCCACCTCGTTGCTATGTTTGTGCCCTTGCCTAGGCTCTAGTCCTCACCATTAGGATTGGTTCTCTGCTTGAATATTAGTTTCATGAGCTTCTCTCAATATAAAGAGTAGTAGATAGGAGGATTTTTCTCCATCATATCTAAGGCCTTAATTATAATATTTTCTAAATCTTGGATGTTTTATATTTTTTCTAATAAAAATCAAAGGTTTAATAAGAATATATCCACAACAAAAATAACCTACAAGCCCTAGATTTACAACGTGTTATTTCAACATAACTGTATTTTTCTTTAACCATGGTGGTCATTGAAATAAAAAATATAAATACAAAGATAAATTTATTTTTAAAACCATTTGGTAACACACAATGAAGGATATAGATCAACAAACACAAAAAGGAAGGCTTGTAGATCAACAAAAACATGAAGGTCAATGTGTTACTGCCAATATCTACACCAAACAATATCTTCTAACTTCTTTGTGTAACCCTTTGCCTTTGTTTCCCAGTCCTTGGTGATTTTATTAATGTCTTCTAACTTATATTAGGTGTCAACCTATCAACGTAAGAAAGCATTCAAATGTATTAAATATTGAAATGCTAAGGAAAAAATAAAATTATGACATATGAGGTCCCATTCAAGGTACGTTAAATATCTGCAAATTAAGTAGTCATTAAAATGATTTGGATGGCATACCTCCCTTGATATCATCTCATCCATAATTATGTTTTTCTAATACCTGCAGTGTCAAATCATTCAAACTCCATAAATATCTATAAAATGAATACAACTCATATTGGTAGCATTTTTTACTCTAAGATACAATTTTATGATATTATGTCAGTAAATTCCTTGATAGTTCTCCCCAGCACCTTATAAGCCTTCTTTTTGGACTAGCCCCTCATCATCCTAGATTCAAGCATGGATTTACTCGATGAGAAAAACCTACATACGTGATAGATATATAACTAAATAGAACTCTCGAATAATGTCCTCTTGGTTTCGAGAATAATTTATTGGATCCATCTAATATTGCAGCAAACCTCCCTCGATCTGAAGGAGCAACAATGAAGTCAACATTGACTATGTTGCTACTCCATTGGATTGAGGGAGGTTTCCTCCATGATTAAATGAATCCAATAAATTATTCTCTATTGAACAGGGAAAACCACGTGAAGGTGGAAGCTCTTATGGCCCCTCCCCGCCCCTCACATCAGTCTCATTTCCCTAATACCCAATCTATATTCTACTAGAAAATATGCATTATAATATGCAAACTATTCATCAACGAATTTTCCATATCCGTGATGTTTTGGATCATCGGAATGGCGTTGAAATTACGATGTCAAAAGTGTATTAGTGCATCACGAGTGAGACAAAAAGGCCATCAAAATACTGACACACTATAATTATTTCATACATACATACATACATACATACATACATACACATACATATACATANATATATATATATATATATATATATATATATATATATATATATATATTTCCATTGATTTCTAGTTAATATTGCATGATGCTTGTCCTCTCAACTCTGTTTCATCAACCATTAAATGCTTTCTAAACCGTTGAACACTTGTTCTTGAACTGTTACTATTTCCAGCCATAATGAGTGAAACCCCTAGCTATATTCATTCATCTTTATGAATTTTAGTCAACATGTTGTGCTCTTATCATTCTGTACTACTTTATATACTTGTGAAAGGGATCTCACTCATTTGTAAACATTTAATTGGAATATATACTACCATGCATCCCTTTTTCCAATTGAAGCACACTAATAATTTCTAAGGTTCCTCTCCACTCTTAGTTTGGGTAATTCTAGTGCATGCCAATTTGTACTAATGCTTTGCAAGAACTTCTTTGGGTTAGCTATTCGTATTTGTGCATTGTCAATACTTTATTATTTGGGAGAATATTTTATCTTTATATTTACATGATCAAATAAGTCATGTTTTATTATCTCTAGAGGTCACATCTACAACATATCACTGGAGTATCCTTGACAGTTTGTGGATGTGCTTAAATTGATGACAAAAGTTCATGCCAATATTATTCATTTTTTGAATTGGGAAATGGATTGGTTTTCTGGTACCATTGATATATCCTATTAATCTTCTCCTTTGGTTGCAACCCACTACTTTTTGAAGATAATTAAGTGCCAAAGTAGGGATTAAGATAGATTTATGGTTTTGGGGTCACCTACTATGATACAATGTGTAACATCCCTGGCCACCCAGGTCGGTCCATGCTACTCCAGAAAACAATTTCATTCTTTGATACCATACTGCAACATACCCAACATCCAACTGAGCTATGCCACATAAATTTTTCGAACTACATGAAATTAAAACATATACACATAGAACTCTTGCAGAACTTTATATATAAAAAATGTACATAGACAAATACATTATGTAAATGAACAAATTCATATTGAGATAAAAATAAACATAGACATGTAACATATACACGCAATACCATAAATATAAAGACAATTATAAACCACACATAGGATAAACCCATAAAAATAAAGACGTAAATAATAATGCAACATGTAAATTAACACACAATTGACACTTATCTTGGTAATAATATCACCAACTACGTGCAGACCTTCCATGAACCTCCCATCCTTATACCACACTGCTCATCACTCTCAGTAGTGGGTCACCCTTGAGATGGGACTAAACTCATCCCGGGAAAAGGGATTCCTAACGAGGATGATGTATCATAGACAATAGGAAATACTCTGTCACAGGTGCCAACTCAAACTAATAGCCTACAGTCCCTCATTCTTCACATGCATGTTCCATCCCATGAAGTGTGCCCCTTCACTACTCAATAGTCCTTCGACTTCCCCACTTCCTTTTTGGTCTTCAAAAATAGGCCGGATAGGAAGTCTCAGAGCCCTGTAACTGTAGTTTATCACCTTCAAAAATCAATTCTAAGAAATTCTCCCACCTTAAGAGATTTCTCACGGGCCTGACAACCCACCTCCTAAATATCCCATGGGCCTGACAACCCACTTCTTCAGTCCATATCCCAAACTAACTAGGTACACAAATAGGTATGGGTACATATACATGTTTAGGTACAGTGATAGGAAGTAAGAAGGACAACTTCTTGAGTGAGTGAATCCTTATGGAATGATTGAATGGATGACTGAATAATGGGAAAATGAGTTAAATCCAAACTATATGTATGCATGTTCCCAACTTGACACTTGCCATGTTGGGAGCTACTTTTGCCCACTTTTTCCCATCCTTAGAACTTAGGATAAAACAATTATCCATACTTTATACATTAAGTAATATTCATATAATATTCCTTTTTGGATTAAGCTCCCTAGCTTACCAATTTTCCTTAACTTTTAGCCCCCCCTTTCCCTAACTAGTGGATTTTAGTCCCCCATACTCTTTTATCGTGGTCGGTCTGCGCGCAACGATGTATTTTATATTAGTGATGAGACATATACAAAAATAATCTCACTAGCATTTAACATCTAGGCTCTCCATCCTAACATCACAAGACTGACTCACCAACGTATAAAACATAGCATATACACAAAGTCTCCCTGGCCTCAAAATCATGCGCACTTAAGTTGTTGCACGTGGTATCCTAGAATGTGCACACTTCATCATTTTACTGTGCATGCACGTACTATACCATGGAAGGTGCATACAAAAATGATGTCAAGAATCTCACCAAGTTACGTACATTTTTATTTACGTTTACAATTGGGTTTGGCCTAGGGGTATTACAATCCCCTCCCCTTATTTATGCATTGTCCTTAGTGCATTATGTACACATATACAACCAAATTTTCAAAAATCCTCAAAAAGATGCGGGTATTTTTCTCGCATTGCATCCTCATGCTCCCAAGTAGCATCCTCAAAACCGTACTAGGTCCATTGGACCTTTACAAGCCCTATGGATCGCTTTTGGAGCTGTTTGATTTTTCAGTCTAGAATGTGTACAAGATGCACTTGGAAAATACCTTATTGCTCCACTTGAATCACGTTCCAATCAATAACATGATTAGCATAAGGTATATATTTCTTGAGCAATGATACATGGAATACATTATGAACAAACATAGATGTAGGAAATGCAATCATATAAGCTACTGGACTAATCCTCTCTAGGATTTCAAACTACCCACAATGGTGAGTTGCCAACTTTGAACAATTTCCCAACTTCGGGGAACATATGTTGGCTTTCACTTTCAATAATACATGGTCCCCAACTTTAAATTCCCTGTGAGTTCTTCCCTTATCAACATAGCTTTACTTCCTGTCTGGGGAAGCCTTTAATTTTTTTTTTTTTTTCAACATTTTCTCCTCCATTTCCCTGAGTAAATTTGGCCCAACCACTGCTCTATCTACTGGGTTGTCCCAGCTTAACAGTGTGTTTCACTTTCTTCCATAAAGTGCCTCAAATAGACTCATATTTAGAGATGTTTGGTACACATTGTTATAAGAAAACTCTACTAAGTGTAGGTATTCTTAGCATTTTTATGGTTTATCCATCACATACATCCTCAACATATCCTCAATCACTTGATTCACCCACTATGTTTTTCCATCTGATTTTGGATGATAAGTTGTACTAAAATTCAAATTTGTTCCAAATCCATTAAATAATCATTTCTAAAAATTTGAGGTAAATTTTGGATCTCTGCCAGACACAATTGTCTTGGGTATGCCATGTAATCGAGCAGTTTCCCTCATATAAATATCAACAATGTTGGTTTCCTTGTGAGTGATCTTAAATAGAATAAAATGGGCAGCCTTAGTAAGTTTATCTACCACTACCATGATAGAATCATGTTGCTTGTTTGTTCTGGGCAGTTTTGTGATGAAATCCATTGTTACAATTTCCCATTTCCACTCAGGAATGGGTAATGGATGTAGCAAACCAGTTGGGTGCCTATTCTCAACTTTTACCTTTTGAAATTCCAAACATTTGGCAATAAAATCAACAACTTCTTTCTTCATTCCTGGCCAATAATATTGGCTCTTGATAGCTGCAATAGTTTTCTGATAACTCGGGTGCCCAACATAAGGTACATTATGCATTTCTCTCAATATCATATTTTTCAATTCATGAAAATTCGGTACATAAATTCTACCCCTGTACATGATAATTTCATCATCATCTAACTTATATTCTTCAATTTTCTACTGCAAATTACCTTCTTGTAATTTTTCCACTAATTCCTTGTATTACAAATCTAATTTTGCAGCCTCCAAAATTTTGTCTTTCAAATCCGATTGATACATGATAATGGTTGTAGTATTCAATTCATGCACTCTTATGCTAAGTGCATCAACCACTTTATTCTCTTTCCCCTTGATATGCTTTATATCAAAGTCATATTCACTTAGAAATTCTAACCATCTACCTTTCCCAGCATTTAGAGTTGGTTGATCAAATAAATATTTCAGACCATTATGGTCTGTCCTCGGCTCAAACCCTTTCCCCATGAGGTAGTGTCTCCATTTCCTCAAGCCATGCACTATGGATTCTAACTCCAAATCATGAGTGGCATAGTGTCTTTCATGCTCCTTCAACTTCCTTGATTCATAACATATAACAAACCCATTTTGACTGAGGACTCCACCAAGTCCTTCTTTACATGCATCTATGCATACAATGAAGTCTACATTTGGTTCTTCAATCCTTAATATTGGGGCACTTATTAATAATTTCTTCAAGTGTTGGAAACTTTTCTCACAATCCAATGTCCATTGAAACTTCACACCCTTCTTTTCAAAGGAAGTGATTGGGTGTGCAATCTTTGATAATCCTTCAATAAATATTCTATAGTAGCCTGCAAGGCCCGTGAATGATCTGACCTCTGTCACATTCTTTCATGTTGACCATTCTCTAATGGATTCTATCTTCTCAGAATCCACTGCTATCCCATCCTATGAAATGATATGTCCCAAATAATGAATTTTCTTTTGATAAAATCAACGCTTGTTCAATTTGGCATACAACTGATTCTCTCTTAATACTTGGAACACCATCCTCAAATTATTCTCATGCTCTTCTTATGACTTGGAATATACAAGGATGTCATCCAAAGAGACAATGACAAACTTGGCTAAATGTTATCGAAAAACACCATTCATTAAGCACATGAAAATAGCTAGTGCATTTGACAACCCAAATGGCACCACTGTGAAATCATAATGACCATACCTTGTCCTTAAGGCGGTCTTACTGATGTATTCTTATTTAATCCTTACTAGATGGTATCCTGACTTAAGATCTATCTTTGAAAATATATTTTCATCCTTCAATTGATCAAAGAGATCATCAATCCTTCGCAGAGGATACTTGTTCTTTACAGTCAATTTATTCAACTGTCTCAAATCAATGCACAATCTTAATGTCCCATCTTTCTTCTTCATGAACAATACTGGGGCACCCCAATGTGACACACTTGGGAGTATATACCCCTTCTTCATAAGTTTTCCATGCTGCATTTAGAGCTCCTTCTGCTCTTGTGTACTCATTCTATAAGGAGTCTTTCACACTGGAGCTGCTCCAGGCATTAAATTTATAGAGAAATCAATATCTCTCTTCAGGGGTAGTCCTGGTACCTCCTTGAACACATCTTCAAAATCTTCTAGGACTGCATGATCTTCCAAATTTGGCACCTTATCTTTAGGTGTCTCTTCCATATGAGCTACAAATATTTGACACCCTTTTCTGTAACAATTCTTTAGCTGTAATGCTGAAATTTCTCTAATGGTCACTTCCCTGGGAATTCCCTGCACTTTCCTTAGGTTCCCTTCCTCATCCAAGAAAGTAAATTCCTTGTTATGATAGTCTAGGATAGCGTGATGTTGGTCCAACCAATCCATCCCAATTATACAATCATAGGAACCTAAAGGAAAGATGTTCAAATCTTCCCTGGTGTTCAATCGATTCATTTCCATAAGACATGACTTAACCATCTCATTAACTTTTATTTTGTCTCTAGTAGCCAGCTGCACCAAATAAGATGTTCCATGATTTATTCTTGGCAAATGAAAACTTTCCATCATATTAGGATCTATATAACTATGACTAGCTCCTGAAGCAATTAAAATAACAATGATTTGGTTGTTGATCATACCTTCCACTTCAATCATATGTGATTGATACTTTGCTTGCTTATTGTCGAGGGTTGGATAGATCCATGGTACATTTCTTCCCATTTCCTCCACTATTTCAACTTGTTGTACATTGTGAACAATCCTCACTTTTTCACCTCTATGAGGACAATCTCTGAACATATGATCTCCTTTACAACCCCAACACTGAATAGGTAGTTTCCTTGGCCTTTGACCCCCTGTCTCAATCATTCTGGGTTCTCTAGAAGTTGGTTGTCCCTGAGGATTATTTATGAAGAATGGTGTCTTAGTTCCCTTCTTCCTCTGATCCATGTTGAATTTCTTTTCGTCTTCCCAAGTTTTTTGGAAAGTTGGCCTTGTTTTTTGTTGATCTTATAGGAATTTAGCTCTCCTTATGGTCTCCTCAAATGTTTTGGGATCATCATATTGTATTTTTTCATTGATGAATGATGGAAATCCACTCAAATACCTCTGAATCTTAATTGTCTCATCCTTGATGAAAGAAACATAATTTAGCAGTTCTAAAAACCTTCTCTCATATTCATCTATGGTCATACTCCCAAGTTTGAGTTCAAAGAACTCTTTCATTTTCTTGTCATAGTATCTCTTAGTCAAGTATTTCTTCTCAAAATACTTCTTGAATTCCCTCCAAGTAGCACTTTTCTCTTTAATGTGATGCACCTGCACAAGATGATCCCACCACATGGATGCCTTTCCCTTGAGATGATAGATGGAAATTATTCCTTCTACATGAGATGAATAATTATGCATCTGAAAAGACTTTCTCATTCCCAACATCCATGTCTCTGCATCTTCATCCCTATTGTTCTCATTATCAAATGTAGGAGGTTTGATTTTGTTCATTTATCCTCGTATCTCATCCACCCTAGACCTCTTATTCTTCCTGATAGGGGATGGACTTGAGATTTTGTGTGATCTCTTATTGGAATGCCTCGGGGAGTAATGGTGATGTTTGCTAACACTTCTGGTTTTTTTTTCTCATCAAGAGACCTATGAATTCCTAATTTGCTTGAGCCACTCTTCTTATACAATTTTGTTTCTATTATGTTCAAGCTCTGCATTAACTTCATGTTGAAGTCCTATTGCTTCACCTTGGATCTCATAATCATTTCATTATAATCTTTATGGATTTGGACATCCTTCTGCAAATTTTTAATAGTCTCTAGAATATTCATGTTTTCATCCCTTCCTTCTCCATGTTCATTGGAGTTTGTTCCTTCAATGCCCAAATCGACATCCAACCCTTTGTTCTCATGTTCCTGGTTATAAGTCCCCTGCGCATATTCCATTCATTTGGACTCTTTGCTGATCTTGATCTGATCTAGTTGTTGTTAACTTGGCGCAACTCTGCGCTGTAATTATGCATTTTTGCACCAAATCCATTGGATTTTTCATAGGATCTCAATTGGGTTTCTTCATAAAGATATTTTGGACAGTCTTTCCAAGTTTCACCTCTTTGTGGGTTATGGGCTGCTAGTTACAATCCGCTGAAGTTCTAGGCCAATTTGTGTTTTTGGTCTGGAATGCTACAGGTAGATTCTTTGCCATATTAAACATTTTTAACGTGCCCAAAAATTTAATTCATCTATTTTAATGTCTTCTATGGTTAAATATATTTCCATTGACTTCTCCTGCGCCTCAATCTGATTCCGGAGAAGAAAGTTATGGCTCTTTGAAGTTAGTTGGGTCTTAAAATTTACCATCCACTGTTTGTGTTGTAACTTTCTCATAAAAGATTTGTTTAACAAATGGTTTACACCATTAGAAATCTCTCTTAGGGCTCTTTAATTTGATATGCTTTGGTTTTTGAGTAGCTAAAAATGTTGTTAAGGGCCTCAGAAACGCACTACAAAAAGATGATGTTCAAACAATAAAAAATGTCACGGAAATTCACCGGTTTTTTGTTGTTGTTCACCATCCAAATGACTTTGCATGCACAAATTTCAACCTGTACACCCATATTTAGAATGTACAACAACACCAAAAGGTAATTCATGCTCCACGCATCCATAACTACCATGCATCACTTCTCTATTGCGCCAATAACTGATGCGTAGTACTTTTGTGTCGTGCACCAATATCCATCGCGCACAGTTTTGGTTCTTGCACTAATAACTGTTGCGCGTAATTTTTTGTGTTGCTTGATAATATTCGACACACATTTTACTCTACGCACTACACCATGAAAAATTTTAGTACACCCTCTCCACGCACCAATACTCTGTGCGTACCATTAACTAAATTGTCGTGTGACAACATATATCCACATTGCGTGTGCACCAACAAAATTTATCTGCGCTCTACCAATACTATGCACACCACACATGCCATTATTATGCATGTGCACACCGCACGCCAGTATTACGCATGTGTCACTCAACCCGCACCGCTCAATGCTAAATTTAGCACGTGCACCCACACACCAATAGGTATCCACGCGACGCCAAATTTTAGCGCGCGCACCAGCATGCCAATATTTTTCCATGCAATGCCAAATTTTGCATATCAGAAGATTTTCATTGCACATCATGCATTTTTAGTGCGCCCACTTGAACACATTAATTTTTATGCGCATCGATTCATTGTGAATTCCACTATAGAAATTTAGGGATTTTTCTTAACGTTTTCACCAATTTTAACCATAGACATTTTGCAACTATGAAATTTGTTCAATTTCACCCCGATAACACCAAATCAACCTTTGTAACAACAAATTGTTGTGGTTTGACATTTTTGGAATGAAATTTTCTCAATCTCAATTCATGAATTGAAAATTTTGATCAACTAATATCGCTCCATCTGTCATGGCTTCATTGTAACTTCTAATTTGACCAATTCCATGTCTGAATTTTCTAAAATAGATATTAATTCAATAATATCTCACCTCTTGGTTGAATGTCTCAATTTTCCCATGAATTTAACAACATTAATTGGGACTTTTTCCCAATTCCACGCAATTGCTTCTAATTTTTACCATGGATGCTCGATGACTTGAGATTTGGCCACTTTGAAATAAATCCTCTGTAAAAAATTTCTTCAAATCAAATTTCTTGGCCCATCCAGGCTCAGTGTTCAAAACTGAGGCTCTGATACCATATTGTAACATCCCAGACCACCCAGGTCGGGCCATTCTACTCTAGAAAATGCTTTCATTCTCTGATACCATACTGTAACATACCCAACATCCCACTGAGCTATGCCACACAAATTTTACGAAATGCATGTAATTAAAACATATACACACAAAACTCTCGTGGAACTTTATATATAAAAGGTAAAAATACAAATACATTCTCTAAATACACAATTATAAACCACACATGTCCCCAACTTGACACTTGTCATGTTGGGAGCTACTTTGGCCCACTTGTCTCCATCCTTAGTATGACTTAGATATGTTGTAGATGATACTCTAGATCATGCTAGTACAACTTATATATGATGCATTCACATCATGCTAGTACATCTTAGAGGTGATGTAGTTGATGACATTGTTGATGTAGGATGATATCAAATGATATGATTTGATTGTTTTGGAAACTATATGTCTCTAGAAATTAGTTGTATGCTACTATGGTGGATGTGTTGCACTGTAAGTTATTGTGTGTCACTGGTTAGTAGTTGTGTGCTACTAGGAGTGGTTTTGTACCACTGGGAAGTAGTTGTGTACTACTATGGATAGAAACAATTGTGTTCTATTGGATGACATTGTAGTAGTTGTATTCTACTATATGATTTTCATGGAGACTACCACTAGTGTTGGAGATGATTTCCAACTAGATGGATATTCAGTGTGTTGGTGGAAATAAATTCTCCAAGAGGAGAATTGTCATGGAAATTTTTTTTATCGATGGACAAACATTCTCTCTGTGGAGAATGGTCCAGGTTGACATATTGTTGATGTATGATGGACTGGTATTTTCCTAAGGAATATATTGTCTCCTGATTAGGAAAATGGTTCAGGACTGATATTCTCGATCAGGTTGAATAGTCCACCACCTAAGGACATGACGTCCTGATTAGGGTGGTTGATACGAGACCGATATTTTCTAACAAATATGGGTAGAGATTGATATCTATGGTACATATGACCCAAGAATAACATTTTGGTAGGAATGGTCTTTGTAATCCATGGTGTGTATTTAAACATATGTGAGGAATGGAATTCTTCTAGAATGTAGGTCTGGATTAGAAGAATGGTCCTTGTATTCCATTGTAGGGATTTCAAGATATGTTGGGACAACTATTCTTCTAGGATGTATGTTCGGATTAGAAGAATGGTCCCTGCATCACTTTGTTGAGTGAGTGACTCATGAGAGACACTCTATTGAGTGTGTTGATTTCAACACATGACTTATTCAACATCATTCCTGATTACTCAAATGGAGTATGGGCTTGAGAGATTATGCAAGCGATGATGTATGTTGATGACAGGATTCTATCAAATGATATTGATAGGGATGATGATGCTTATGAATTGATTTGCATGAGCATGATATATATTTTGTGGCTATGATGATGTTATTGGGAGAATGGTCTTTGTGTGCTCAAAACCATTACCGTTAATACCTCCCTAGCTAGGAGGGATTGTTGATGTTACAGTAGATGCGGGAGGTATTAACCTCCACGTGTAACTTTTGACTAGAATGGACTATTCTGGAAGCAAGGGAAACCCTAAATAGATGCTTGAAAACCCTAGAAGACAAGTCGGCCTACAATAATAAATAGTATTAGAATATTATCTTCTATAAATACAAGTCGGTTCCAAAGGAAAAAGATAAACAAAAAATATAATTACTAGAAACTCAGGTCGGCCCAGCCATAAAACTCATTGGACAAATTAATATAAATAGAGGACGTTTTAGCTCATTTGTACACCCATTCAGAGTGCAAGTATTGTGGAGAGATTCAGTTGCAACTGCAGCTACAACTGGAAGGAGGAATAAGGGAATATGGTCATCTCTTGGTCTCTCTCTAAGTGGCATTCTTGGTGATATTATTGGTACTACTCTTGGTGATATTCTTGGTAATACTCTTGGTGATATTATTTCTAATTATGGTGCAAGTTTGAGAGAGTAGTGTAGTTGCAACAACTACAGTTGTGTATGGTATTTTTTCTATGGATATGGAGACTCTCTCTCTTGTGTGCTACCCTTGGATAAGTAGCACTCTACTTGTCTTGATTTGTTGTTGCAGTTAGTAGCTAGGGTTTTTCTATTGGTTCTAGTATGGATTTCTGGAATAACTTTGTCAAAGGTTAAGGTGCTCGGGGGTGGATTCATGCCTATGGATGGGTGACAATAGAGATATTGTCAATGGTGAAAATGAGCACATCAATTATTTTAACATAACAATGGATGAATGACATGGAATCATTATGGCCTATGAAATTATAACTATTGAGGAAAATCCAACAAAGCATGAGGTAACATTCAAAGCTTCAAAAGGGGAAAGATCAAAAGGACACCAAACATATGACTCTTGTGAAGAAGAATTTGATGCAAAGGAAGAAAAATTCGTTAGAAGGTTGAAGCAAGGAACTGGAAGATACAAAGGTAAGCTCCCTAAGGGATTTGATTGTGGTAGATTAGGACATTGTGTTATTAAGTGTCCTTACAAAATGGAATCAAATATTAATAAAACCAAAGATCACTATATAAGTGACAAAAATGAAGAGAAAAGGAAGAATTACATGAAAAATAAAAATCTATATGCCGATGATGAAGGAAGCTCCTCTTATGAAGAATAAAACAACATAGAAGATGTTTTATTCATGGTCATCAATGAATTCTCTAATGATGAAACATCGAAACATGAATACCCTAATGAGGAAGGAGAGGATAATCTTAAAGGTGAACTAATTTGTTCTCTAAGTGAACTAAAACAACTGAGAAAAAAATTGAGTTTCTCAAGGAAAAATTAAGAAAATCAAAAGGAGAACACCATGAACCAAATGGTGAAACTAAGACTATTGGTTAAAAGAGACAATTAGAGGAAGAAAAATGAATTGAATAAATCTTGGCAAATAAACTCAAAGAAATGGAGAATATCTACCATGAAAGAGAATTTGAAATTGTTTTCCTAGAAAAATAATTAGATAAGAAAGTTACATAGTTGAACATAAATATGAAGTTTGAAAAGAGTTCAACAACCCTAGAAGACATTGTTAATATTAAAGGGTCACCATCTGATAGAAATTCACACATAACAAACAAAAAATGGAAGAGCAGTATAATATCACTCCTCTTCACAATAGAGTTGAATTTGAAAACGATTCTCCATATCGAAGATCTACCACCACAAGAAGTACTTACAATGCTTCCAAGGATGATAATATGAATAATAGAAAATCTCAAAGGTTTACCAATAGAAATTCTCCACCAAGAAGACCTCGTACAACAAGGTATCAAAATATGCTTCTTGGTTACTATTTTTCTTGTCATAATTTTGGGCTTAAATCCATTAACTGTAGGTCCAATACAAGATACAACTATACAATAAGTAGAGATATATACAAAACTACCAGGAATGACTTTTTAAGAAACAAAAAGACTCAAAAGTTTGCAAACAAAAATTATAATCCTTTTTCTCCACTTATTAACTACAATATTGAATTTTAGAAATGTAACAATTTTGGACACAAAGCATAGTAGTGCATAATCATATTAGATTCCACACGACGGAACATGAAAGATGAATCCTTTTCTAAACAGGAGGAAGAAAACAATCTAGATTTGCATGCTCGAAGAAACAAAATCCAATGTTATATTGATAATGGATGCTCCAAGCACATGACAGGAGATCAAAACATATTTTTGACACTTAAGAAGACAAAAGGAGGTAATTTTGTGTTTGGAAATGATAATTCTTCCAAAATAATTAGAAAAGAAATAGTCAGTCTTGGAAGTAACAAATCCAAAGAAGAAGATATATTGTTGATTGAAGATATGAAACACAATCTTCTCAATGTTAGTCAAATATGTGATCAAGGACACACTCTTGTTTTCGACTCCAAAAAGTGTGAAATTAAAAGTGGAAAATCTTGTAGAATGATTGCTATAGCTATCATGACTCCTGACAAAATATACATTTTGGCTAAAGTAAAAGGAGACAAGTGTTGCATGGGACAAATAGATCAAATATGGATATGGAAGAGGAGAAAGGGACACATAATTTTTGACAATCTGATAAAAATAAGCAATAAACAAGTTATGCGGGACCTAACCTTATCTGTAAAACCCTAATATCCCATTTGCAAACATTGCCAACATGGAAAGTAGACCAGAGTCACCTTCAAAACAAAAGAGCATTCAACCTCAAATCCTTTGCAACTCATTTATATTGATCTCTTTGCACCGACCAAAACCAAAATCTTATAAGGTGATCACTACTTTATGCTACTTATATATGACTACACTAGAATGACATGGTTTTACTTTCTAAAGAATAAATCGAAAGAAATTGATAAATTTAAGGTGTTTAAAGAACTTGTAGAAAACAAAAGTGACCTTAAAATCAAGTGCTTACGATTAGATAATGGAGGTGAGTTTAACTCAAACTAATTTAATTTTTTTTGTGAGATGCATGGAATAAAAATAAAATTCTCAACATCTAGGACACCACAATAAAATGGTGTGGCAGAAATAAAACATAGGACTGTGGAATAAATGTCATGAACTATTCTAACTGAATCTAAACTATTTGATATGTTTTGGAGAGAAGCAATACATATTGTTGTTCATATTATAAACATATGTTTTCTCATAAAAAAACATTATAAAATACCATATGAACTATGGAAAGGAAGACATGCAATAGTTAACTATCTTAAAGTATTTGGGAGTAAATGTTACATAAAGATAAGTGAAGAGAATTTGTGTAGACTTAATTCCACAACAGATGAAGGAATTGTTTTGGGTTACTCATTTGATAGTAAATCCTATATATGCTATAATATAAGATTGGAAAATATATTAATACGCACAAATTTCAAAGTAGATGATGAAAAGTCCCATTTTACAAACCAAATTTAAAAAGAAGAAAAATGCAGAGAAGAAGATGAATTTCTACAAGGACAACATGAAGAGGAACAAGAAAAAGAATAATAATAGGAAGAAGAACATCAAGGAAAATAACAAAAATAAAACAAGGATAAGAAAACAAAAGAGAAATATCAAACATAAAGACATGACATAAAAACTCCTTCAAGGTGTGTACAAAATAATTATTTTGAAAGCCAAATTATTAGAGATAGGAGTGCAGGATGTCAAACTAGGAGAAGAATAAATAATCAAGTAAAATTTTCTTTTTTATCCACAATAGAGCCTCATAAATATGAATAATTCAGCAAAGATAAACATTGGACTAATTCCATGAATGATGAATTGGACCAAATTGAAAAGAACCAAAACTAGGATCTTGTTCCCATACCCAAGGATAAAAATGTAATAGGCACTAAATGGGTTTTCAAGAATAAACAAAAGGAATATGGAAAATTAGTGAGAAACAAATCAAGATTGGTATGAAAAGGATATGCTCAAATTAAAGGATTTGATTTTGAAGAAACCTTTGCTCCTGTATTAAGATTGGAATAAATAAGGATGTTTTTGTAATTTACTTTCAACAAGAACTTTAAAATTTATCAAATGCAAGTTAAATCAACATTCCTAAATGAAAATTAAAGGAAGAAGTATACATTGAACAACCTAGAGGATTTCAATTATCAAAAGATGGATATTATGTGTTTAAATTCAAGAAATTTATGTATGACATAAAGAAACACACTAGATCTTGGTACTCCAAACTAGACAAGTATTTAAAACAACAAGGATTTAAAACATGAGTTGTAAAAAAAAAAAAAAACATCTACATAAAAAGGGAGGAGAAAGACATGATAATAATTGTCGTTTATGTGGATGTTATAATATCTGGGAGTAATTTTGAAGAGCTAAGAAAAAAAATGTTGAAGAAATGCAAAGTGAATTTGAGATGGCAATGCTAGGAGATATATCATTCTTCTTAGGACTGTAGATATCACAATAAAGTGGAGTTATATGTATATCTCAAATGAAGTACATCAAGGAGATTCTCAAGAAGTTGAAAATGGAGGATTGAAAACCAGTTAGAACCCCTATGATAACATGATGAATGCTCTACAAACATGATGAATCCATAGAAGCAGATAAACAATTATGCAGGTTTATGATTGGAAGTTTGTTGTATGTTAAAACATCAAGGCTATATGTGATGCAGGAACTTGGAATTATTGCATGGTTTCAATATGCACCAAAAGAATCTCATGTACAAGCACTCAAGAGAATATTTAAATATTTGAAGGGTAATTTGGACTATGGACTTTGGTATCCAAAAGGTGAATACTTCACCTTGAAATCATCTACTAATGTCGATTGGGAAGGATGTGTGGATGACTGAAAAAGTACAAGTGGAGGTGCATTTCTTGTAGGAAATTTCCTAGTTTCTTGGTTGAGTAAAAATCATTCATCAATATCTTTGTCAATTGCAGAAGATGAAAACATTGCAAAGACATCATGTTGCACAGAATTCCTTCGGATGAAGAGAACCTTAAAAGATATTTAGATTGATTACAAACAACTAATCTCTATACTATGTGATAACACCAATGCAATAAGCATTTCTAAGAACCATGTCATCCATTAAAAACAAAACACATAACTATCAAGTACCATTTTCTAAGAGAACAAGTTGAAAACCAAGTTGTAATATGGAGTATGTTCTAGCAAAAGAACAAATTGCAAACATATTTACAAATCCACTTCCTAGATATACATTTGAGTATCTCAAACAAAATATGGGCGTCATTCTGATTTCTAATTAAGGTATTCGATATTCAATTGAAATATGTTGGGAGCTCAACAAAAACAAAAGCTCAGGGGGAGGGTACATAAATAAGGCACTAGTACAAAATGATTCATGGAGAGGCATTAGCTCATAGGAGCAGTAGAACGAAAGGATGGTTGTTGGTGAAAGAGTAGATAATGGAGAGAATAATACAAGGGGGAGATGGTATCCCTTTGACATTGACATAAAAGAGGGAGAGTACAATGACAAGGGGAGACTTGCATATACTCGCATAGTTTAATAATGTGTTTTCATCAATGACAAAGGGGGAGATTGTTGGATTATGTTGTCATTGATATCAAATACTGTGACAACCATGGATGTCACGGGAAGGGGGATGCTAAATAACAGGTACAGGAATCGAACAAGAAAAACAAAGAAGGCATCCAGACAGTTCAGACCAAAGAGAATTGAAGCACATAGACGAATGAAAAATTACCCTAAGAGTTTATGAGCCTTTGTACACAAAATAATAATGCACTAATGAACTCCAAGTAGAATATTATGTGTCTAAATTGTAAATGAAGGAAAAATGAAAAAGATCAGAGAAGTGTTGAATCCATGAAATGGATAATCCCTAAATAAGATCATTACCATGAAGTATAGCATGTGTGAGTCGAAGGAAATCACAACTATTGATTTGACATAGAGAACAAATCTAGGCCAATGGTCAAATCGAAAGGCCACCAGAGTGACCAAGTTTGTAGTTACATTGGCACACCAATCGAGAAGGTTTTGAGTTAACATTGACCACTGATATGTCGAAGAGTAATATTGAGAGATGGTAGCCATTGGATATGGTATAGTCCATCCCATGGAAGGGGATTTTAGAAACCTCACTTCCCTAGAAATGTAATCCCCGAGTGAATATGATGTTGAATTATTGTAACTTCGAAGAATATTATACTTATATTTGAGTCATTATTGTATAGATCAAATCCCCTTTTGTGGATTGATCAAGTCAGGTCTTATATAATATCAAATCTCCTTTTGTGGATTGGTCAATATGTATTTGTATGGTGGTATTTGTAAAGTTGAACCATAGTAATTATAAAGTGGTTTTAGCCACTTCTAGGAGAAGTCAACTCCACCAAGTGAAGAGTTGCAACCCTAGATACACCTCACAACTTATATTTATATGTGAGGATGGTGTCTCATTTGAACACAATAATCACATTATCTCTATAGTTATGAATAAGTTTGCAAGTCTTGGAGGAGTAGTTGTGACAACTGGGGGTGATGTCAAGGAGAGTTCTCTGGTCTATCTATATTAAGGAAGTTTTTGTTTGGTTTTCTCCCTCGTGAAGGTTTCCTAGTATAATATGTGCATCTCTATTTTTTTTGTGATTGCCTCTCTTTCAGTGATCTTATTTATGCAACTAATGTTCTAAATGGTTATAATAATAAAGAAGAATTGCAAATTCTAGCTATATAAGTAAAAAAATTAACATGGTATCAGAGCAGGCCTTAAATAGACCAACTCACAATTTATAAGAAGTGACTAGCCTCAGTGCACCCTCTCCAAAATCACGTTTTCAATATTACAACTATTACAAAATTAGGGTTTCTGCATAAACCCTAACTGTGAAATTTTCCTTGTTTGAGGAGGACGTTGGAGAAAGTAACCACACCTAGGAACTCTCCCTAGGAGGGCGTATCTAGCCCTTGGATCAGAATTCTGAAATTTAAAGTTTGAAAAGTTAGGGTTTCCTCGTAAAAGCCTAAGTTCAAGTTGCAGTTGTAGTATCAATTGCAGTTGCAGTTGTAGTATCAATTGCAATTGTAGTACGAGTTTCGGTGAAAGTTTTTGTGAAGTGTTGGGAATGAGTTTTATTGTCCTAGTGTGCCTTACCCTAGAAAATCTCCAATTAACTTTAAGTTACAAGTTGAATCACCTTTGAAGTTTTAAAGGTTCATTATTTCTTTCCACTATTGTCGAATGGTGCCACTACCTGTCGATGTTGTCTGAGGTATGTACCTACATATATTTAAACTATATCATTATTTTAAAGGGTACTTGTAGGAGAAAGGATTTTTTGTCTAAGAAACAATCATACATTCAAAGGAACTATGCACCAGAGGTTTGATTACTTTCAAATGCCTCTACTTGTTTTGGAATTATTGTGATCTTATGAATATCTAGGTTGAATTTTGATCTATTGAAGTTATCATGCTAACCATTGGTCAAAATTAAAGTCAAAGTATTAGATTGATTAAGGATGACATTATAGAGTTTATTCTCTAACTCATATCTCTATCAATAAAGAATATTATATTAGTACAGAGGACAGGTTGAAGAGAATCATTTTCATGTTAAGTGAAGGAGACTCAGAAGAAAATAAACAACACTCATTCTTAAGGACAAGACTCAAGGTTCTAGGTTTGATTGATTAAGTTGATAAGATTAAAATTTGCACATGTCAAGTTTGATAACTGCCTCATTACAAGTAAACACTATAGTTCTGATAGCACTATTTGAAAAGTTTTATACTTGGTAGCATGTGAGAATGATTGAGATAATGATTATTGTAATAATTTACTAGATATAACTAACATCTCCTCTAGGAGAAACTTCTTGTTTTGTTTCGAGGTTACCATGGAGGAATGATTAATCAAAACACTAGAAGAGTGTTTTTCTCATTCCTTATTATTGTATTTCTTACTTTTTACCCCTGTTTAATGAAGGTCACAAGTGATATCTCTAAAGGATCTCCTGTGATGATTATTCTTACTATTGTTTTATTATTATTATAAAGAGTATTATTCTTTTCTGTTGTTTCTCCCTTGTTTTTCTTGTCCCAGGTAAGTCACAGGTCATAACCATGAGAAAGCTATAGTGATTATTGTAGGAGGAAGCATATTAGATGAGACATGGAGAAGACTATCCAAGTTGAATACATGAATATATACATCCATGTACCAAAGAATATGAATAATAAGCTATTTTTGAGATACAGAGTATTTCATATGGATATTGACTGTAAGGAGAAGAAGGCTCCAAATACAACTGGACATTAGAATAGAAATCACATTAGACTTGGTCAATGGATAATGAATCCACCTTGACAGTAAGAAGAATTCATTTGAATTATAACTCATCTTTTCATATTAACACTTTCTATTCCACACCAATTATATCCTTAAGAGACTATGAAGTTTTTGTAGAATCAGAAGAAATCAAGGCTCAGAGTAAGCCTGATCTCATAAAGGATTGGATGGGAAAAAGAGACATCTTCCAGGATGGACATACATATACCATGAGTTGAGAAGACTATATTATAGCTTCAAAGACTTCTAGGAGATGTGAAATCTCTTGGGAATATTCTCTTGTTTCAGTGACAAAGGAGGAAGCTAGTCAGAAGGAATGAGATATGTATTTTTCCTTGAGACTAGAAGGGAAGTAAGTGGCGACTTCCAAGATTGATCTAACAGACAAAGCATGTTGCAGATACAAATATAGAGATGTACAAATCCTGATTTGTGTCCAAAGGATTTTCCCATCAAGAGGGAGAAGACTATGATGAGACACTTGCTCCAGTAATTGAAGAAGTAGTTCCAGTGATCGTGAAGAAAACCAAAAAAATCATGATTATAATATAGTATAAGGTTCATAGGGATAAGTCCTTGTATTTGAGGTTGAGTTTCCTCCATGAAATAAGTAAAGATACCTTTAGTTTCAGATGAAGCTATTTCCATGACAAAATAGAGGATCTACTCTTAGAGTTCAACAACTATAGTGAGAATAGAGAAATTATTCTCAGCTTCAAAAAAAGTAGTTGTAGTTGCAGAGTCTTGGTTCTAGAAGGAACAATTGAAAACAAATAAGAGTACATACTCTAAGGCAGTGATACAAATAGTGCTTTACAAAAAGCAAATAGAATCAAAAAATGATTATTCATATTGAGTTGCAGTTGAGAAACTGTACCAGGTTGGTATAATGTGATGTGAAAATATTTGTTTCGAAGTACAGGACAAGAAGACTCATGTATGCAAGTTGAAACATGCTCCAAGAGATTGGTATGGAAGGATTTCTAGTTTTCTGATGAAGTTGGGCTTTACCTAGAGTAACATTGATCCAAAATTTATTTCAATATTGACAATGATGGACCATCTATATTGTTTCTATATGTGGATGACTTATTCTTGAAAGATGAAGAAAATATCATCACATATTGTAAGAATAATCTTGCCACTAAATTTGAAATGAGGCCGTAGGAACGATGCACTATTACTTAGGTCTTGAATTATGGCAGACCCTAGAAGAGATTTTCCTTAATCCAGGAAAGTATGTTCTAGAAATTATGAATATATTTGACATGAAAAAATGTAAATCCATGTCCACTCTTATGGAGAAGAATATGAATTTATTGAATGATACTTTATCAGAAATACTTGATGTTATTGTACACAGATAGATGACTAGTTCATTGATCTATCTGACGAATACCAGACCAGATATATGATTTGTTGTTAACACCTTGAGTCAGTATCTAGTGGAGCCTAGACATGTTAACCTTGTAGTTTCAAAGCATGTGATTAGATGCCCCAAGGGTACGTTGGAATATCGTCGTTGTTTTACTGGAGATTATGACTTCAGATTGTATGCCTATACTAATTTAGATTGGGGTGGAAGTGCTTTGGATAGAAAGAGAACTTTATGATTTTTGTTTTAGTTTGGGGTCATCCATGACTTCAAGGAAAAGAAGGAAGAAATCCAATATTTCTCTCAGTACGAAAGAAGGAGAGTACATTGCAACATGTTCATCTAGTTGTGAAGCCACATGGGTTCGGAATTTGTTGACAGGTATGTTCAATATCAAGATGGAAGCTAGCATGATTCTATGTGATAACCAATGTTGCATAAAGATGAAAGAGAACCCAATGTTACATTATAATAAAAAGAGTATAGATATCAGGTATCACTACATTCATGACATGGTGTAGAAAGGAGTTGCACAGATCCAATATGTTGGCATAGATGAGTAGGTTGCATATGTGTTGACTAAGCCTCTATCTCATGCGAAGTTTGAGGACTTCCAAGACACGATTGGTATAGTCCAAAAGGACCTCCTTTGAAAGGGGGAGTGATGTTGATGATACTATGGTATCCAAACCAACAATAGGTAGCTCAGTTAGGATTTTATATTCAAGGGGATTGATCATCCCTAGGAATATTCTGAAGGTATGGTAAGAACGACCTGTCAAAGTACCTATGCATGTATATGTCATATGTGGTCAGTAGTGGTAACTTAGTTATGATTTTATATCCTAGGGAATCTTATGATTCTTGTGTATATCTTGAAGTTCCAGTAAGGACGGGTTGTTAGAGTACCATAGATGTTGTTGTTGAGGCACCTACATCATTCTGTTGCGAAATATAGATGCTGATGTACCAACTTCGTGTTGTTGATGATGTTGTTCCAACTTGTTGTTGTTGATGATGTTGTTCCAAATCCATGTTGTTGATGATGATGATGTTATTTCAACTTCACGTTGTTGATGATGTTGATGTTCCAGCTTCATGATGTTGACGATGATGATGTTATTCCAAATTCATGTTGTTGATGTTCGAACTTCATTTTGTTGATGATGACGATGTTACTCCAACTCCACGCTATAGATGATTATGATGTTCAGATTCTATTGATGTTGATGATGAGAAAAAAACAATTTGATGAACTATAGATATGACCGACAATGTTCCCTATGTTGATGATGAAGTCATCTCCTCTTGATGATGTATTTAGTCCAATCAGTTGTTATTAACATTGTCAGTAGAATACCCGTCTTGTTAAAGGGGAGTGTTGAATTATTGTAACTTTGAAGAATATTCTACTTATATTTGAGTCATTATTGTATAGATCAAATCCCCTTTTTTGGATTGATCAAGTTGGGTGTTATATAAGATCAAATCCCATTTTTTGGATTGGTCAAGATGTATTTCTATGATGCTATTTGTAAAGTTAAACCCTAGTAATTGTAAAGTAGTTTTAGCCACTTCTAGGAGAAGTCGGCTTCACCAAGTGAAGAGTAACAACCCTAGCGCCACCTCATAACTTGTATTTATATGTGAGGATTATGTCTAATTTGAAAAAACTCATCACACTAGCTCAGAATCTATAAATAAGTGAACAAGTCTTGGAGGAGTAGTTGTTGCAACTGGGGTTGACGTCGAGAAGGGTTCTTTGGTCTATATATATCAAGGAAGTTTTCACTATGTTTTCTCCCCCATGAGGGTGTCACAAGATAATATGTGTGCCTCTATTGTTTCTGTGATTGCCTCTCTTTTAGTGATATTGTTTTATGTAGATAATGTGCTAAATGATTATAATAATAATGAAGAACTATAACTGCTAGTTGTATAAGTAAAAAATTCAACATCTGAACCATCAGAGATGTAGTAAAAAGGACCATGAAATTAGTCAGAGCATGGGAGGTCAAAGTAAATTGTGATACTGACAGTGAATATGTCCCAACAATGAGGGACTCTAATAATGATTGTGTGCCATTCATATTGGTAGCGAGTAGATATTTTCCATTCATCGAAGAAGAGATAGTGGAAGTGGACTATGAACGAAGGTATTCTGATAATGAGGAACTGGGAGCATGACTATGAGTCATTGATACCAAACTCTAAGGATCATTGGATCTATCAGAGTATGAGACATAGTAGTGGAAGAACCATGATGATTAGGAGCTCTGAAGAGAAATATGGACCATAGGTCAATGATCATGGAGGTGCAATATCAACCATAGATTTGTTGTGGGTCCCACTTGACCATTTGTTGGTGGTGTGTAGTTTCGTTGTTTCAATCCACAGTTGTAAAAGCACTAATATTCATAACATTGGCCGATTTAAGACCCAAGGTTCATCCATAGCATGTCCAACACAAATCACTAAGCATAACATATCAATCCTTAGCCAAGGCTGATGAAGGTCTCACCCGAGATACAGAGAGGATCGTAGAGACCACAATGTCATGTGTCAAGGATGGAGGATCAAACATTATGAGATCCTCCATGGAAAGTTTCAATGTCTTGTGTCAAGGATGGAGGATCAAATGTAAACCATAGTTGATAATATAATGAGGACTAAGAATTAAAACAATATAGACACATGTGCTACTCATTCATAATTAACATAGAATAAAAAAAACTATCATATATTTATTATTGAACGTATTCCATCATATTAGAGATATAGATTGTGTTGAATAACTAAGTTTCACAACATAAGATTTCATTTAATTACTATAAAAATATTGGAAATATAATATTACACTCCTTGTGATCAACTTTAAGACTCACACACATATAAGACATAGGATACCACTCCATACAACCCAGGATTGTAATAGGCTAACTCAAAGCTTTGGGACTGATGCCTTCCAAAATTAATTGACCTATTTTATGAGTTGAGAGCTCTATTTTATATTCCTTTATACTGGGGTGCGATGTCCCTTTCTCTTATGCTCCACTCACTTGTATGATCTAATGACCTCGCACACTTTTGGTACCTGCCAAGACTCCACATAGGTTCTCTACATAAGTAGAAATATTAAATTCCCACCCAAATCATATTCTGGATACCCCACATCTTCATATACTATTAGTAGTCATCATTTTGTGATATATCATGGTGATTCCTTACTTTCTTTAGACATGCTTCTTCCTAATTTTCAGAGAAACTGACAAAACCTCGGTTTGGTTCACTCAACTAACAAAAATCATACCAGCGTTCCCTTCACTGCCTTTAGACGTGACACACTGCTAAAAAAATATTAGTCTGATGCAAGAACTATGTCATTCTTTTTTTCATCTCCTCAAGCACTCACAATACTACTTGATAAGCATACACAACTTTGGTTTGTATGTGCTTGCAAAAATGGACCCAAAACTTTGGGTGCCAACAAGCCCCCACCACTATTACTTGGCTCATCCTTGATCTGGCTATGTTATAGTACTAAGGGTAGAGTTTGAGAAAGAATAGATAATATTTGTGCATGCAAGTTTTGATTGTGTCCTACTACTCGAACCGAGACCTTCACGGGTGCCTACGGGGAATTATAGCCAAGGAACATCTTTTCTTCAAGAGAAGTGTCAGCCAATGAAATGATGGGTTTTTTGAAAGAGGTGTAGGGATGCAATCCTCGGGGTATAATGAATGGGAATACCAACAAGAGGTTTTCCTAGCATACATGGTCCTGGGAAGAAGAGGTTCAGATGTGGGTAAGGAGGGGGTTTGGTGAGTCCCTGACAATGAGCTCGTCTAAATATCAAAGGTGATGAAGCATGGTGCATAAGGAGACATCAATGGGTGTAAGGAGGAGTAGGGTCTCTATGAGAGAAATAAATTGATTGTTTAGAAAGTGGGGAATCACACCGAAAATATCGGAAAATTTGGAAGAGGGAAGAGGAACCTATGGGGATGCTCGGTTGAGTGGATAAGGAAACAGTAATGGAGAACCGACTAAGGAACACCATGATGGGGAAACCGGGGATATGAAGTGATAAGCTATGAAATAAAGGTGAGGGTTGGGGGTTGAGGCTAAGAAATATATAGGCATGAGAGGGAGAGATGAATGTGGGTAGAGGAATGGAAATAAGGGTGGTAATAAATGATGAGAAAATTGCAGAGGATAGGAAAATATAAAATTTAGATCGATCATATTGTAGAGGGTTATAAAAGAATGTGATGTTATGATTGATTAGTGACTGTGACATACATGAATGCATCATCTGGGACCATTAGAATTTGGAGGAATGGAAGGAGTATGAACATGAGTTAATACTCGTGTGCCTTGTATTGAACGATCTTTTCTCAATACGTGGGAAAGTATATTGCCACAATTTGCAGTTTCGATGATCTTTTCTTCGAATGCCACTGGAAGGATATCCCCTGTGAAGTTGAAATGCTTGTACTTTCAAAATGAAAGTTAAACTTATGATGAATAGGAACTTTGCAAAACACTATACAATCTATACTAACATTTCTCTTTAAAGTCTAACAAAAACATTAGTTGGTGGTTGACCCTTGAGGGCCATAAAAAACTTTCAACTTGTTTCCATTAATGAGACTTTTGAGTGGTTTTCCTTGTAGATTTTCCATATTGGTGGCACTGCTTCAGTGATGTACACTAGTCATAATGGGCCTAACCAGTGCATACATAACTTACTGGGATGCTATGAATATTTTATATCATATAATAGAACATGAGATCTAGGCTATAGGATTTTATAGTGAATGTTACAGTCGTCCTAGGCCTTATGTTTATCTTTTTCCACCACTTAGTTGAATCCTACCATTATACCGTATTATTCAATTTCCATAAGCTCATCTAGCCTATGTTGAAGGGACTGATCGTCTGTCATTTGATTCGCTAACACAAATAAGAGGCTAGGAACCACAAATCCTAGTGGCATGACCACTTCATTCCCATAGACTACTCTGAATGGTGTATTCGTATTTAGAACTTTGCACGTGGTTCAATTGGTCCATACGACTGCAGGGATATGATGATCCTAGTTATCACGCTACACATTACAAACTTTGGTTAAGGCATGTTCTAAAATTTTATCGAAATCTTCAACCATACAATTACTTGAGGATGATACAAAGTGCTCTTCTAGTGATGGATCATGAAATCCTGAGTGAGTTGTTGGATAGTCTCATTTAGAAAGTGTGATCCTTGGTCACTCATTAGTATGTTTGGACATCCAAGTCTGGTGATAACATTATCAAAACTGAAACATGCCACAGTTTTGGATCTACAATCCTTTATTGACGCGTCTTATTCCCATCTTGTCAGATATTATATGGTATTCATAATGTAGCATGCACTAGTGCACCTTGCGGGTGAATTGATGGGTCTAACAAAGTTGATGGCCCATTTTTTGAAGGGTTCAATTGAATCCACTGGGGAGAGGGGGATCTTCTCTCAACCACATGGCTTACCCACCTGTTGACATACATCATAGAACTTGCCATAATACTTAGCATTGACAAAGATTGAGGGCCACTTGATTCTAGCACGTAGAACTTTGCGATAAGTGGACTTGCTAGTGTTATGGCCCCTAGGAATTCCTTTGTGTTCTTCATATCAGATGGAATCCCATTCATTCACCAAATCAGAACGACATAGCATTCCATCTGCACCCAACTTATACAAATTCCCAAAAATCAATTGATAATCAACATTATGGGTCAAAAGTTGGTGACACTATGTAGGAGTATATTCCATGGATGCTTGTCCAAAAATAACGATTTTATTTATTTATTCTAGTTGATAGGACGACTTCAACATGGAAGATTTTTTCATCAAGAATATAATCGTTGAGGTTGTTAGTAACCTCCCCTGTCTCAATGCATGATAGATGATCGAACCCCACATTGTGTTTACATGGTTTTACTAAACTCTCAATGTCAAATTCCTAAAACAAGAGAAACCACTGATAGGTGTGGCCACCCAACACTGGTTTGTTAACTAAGTACTTGAGGGTGGAATGATCAGTGAATAATTTGAAGATGGAACAAAATAAGTAGTGGAAGAAGTTTTGTAGGGCATATACCATAGTGATGTTGATTTTTCGATACGTAAAGTTAAGCATGAAGTTCATTCAATTTTTAGCATTTAACTTAACCATAACCAATAATGTTGCAAAAACCAAGATCACAAGAAGAAACACCATGCACAAGAACGCAAGAAGTATCCTGGGAAACCCTTCTCAAGAAAGGAAGAAAACCCATCCAAAACCCTTTGTTATAGTATTCAAGAGAAAGAACTTCACCACAAATGAAACCTAGCACACAAGAGGGTGCTCAAACCCTAGAAGACTAGATCCCAAGAGAGGTGCACACTTTTCCCAAGAAGGTATACTTGCTGAAATTTACAAACTCACATGAAAGATATGATTCCTCAATGGGGAATTTACTTTTACTTATACTAGACTGAACCTGTCAACATAAGTGGCTATTGGCACAACAGGGCCGACCTCTCTATCTCATAAATATAATTAATATTGACCATATTAATTATCTTTTACATTAACTAACAATTACATTAAGGTGGGGTCGGCCTATACCATTTACATTACAATTAGGGTTACAGGCATGTTTGACTCTTGAACAATATAGCAAGGGATTTCATACACCCACTAGTGATCATCCACTAGGGGCACATCCATATGGATTTCCACATCTCTGGATCACTGCATTATACAAAAGAACCCGTTCTAGTGCTCGGCCACTAGGATCACATTCACCTGTGATCATCCATAGACACGTCCACTCAACAAATCTTCTTTCCCACTACATTACACAAGAGATTCATATGGAGTTTCTCATCAACTCTCTTCTTAGAGGAGGATAATACATCATCTTCATTTCTGTTCTCATGGCGATACACCCAACACTTTGGGATTTCACATGTTCACCTTGTGCTCAGCCACATGCACGTCCAACTCCGCAGATCTCCTTTCTCACTGCATTACATAGGAGAATCATATGGAGTTCTTCTCAACCCTATGTAAGGAGGAGGCCATATCTAAGTTCTAGATATGTATCATATAGGAGCCACACACCCCTCTTAGGGGATTTCTCTCAAGTTTGTAAGCTGAAGAATGTCTCACATAGTTGTAATCATCAACATTCCCTCTTATCTAGGGAGGCATTCTTCATCATGCCAAGTATCACACAGATGTACTTTGAAATTTGTCTTGACTGTAGTCATTAACACTCCCTCTCAACTAAGAAGTTATTCTTCACCAAGTTAATTTGGTAAAGATTTCTCCAATCTTCTCATGTGTAGGAAGGCATTGCATGTGTACTATTCTTTTATGCATCATATCTCTGATAGAATGATATTTCATCTCAACATGTTTCTATCCATCAAGAAACACTAGGTTCCCAAAGATACTTACACATGGCTCTTGTTATCATCATAGAGTTTGTCTCAGGATCAGGTAAGTCTTTCAGAAGCTTCTGAAGCCACATTGCTTCACACACTTGATGCAATATACTCTACTTATGTGGTACTTTAGGCAATAGAGTTTTGTTTCCTGCTGCATCAGAAAACCATGGAAAAATTTATGGTAAGAAAAAAATCGGATGTGCTCTTTCGGTCCACTGTACTCTCTACTCAATATGTATAGGCATATCCCTACAAAATCAATTTCACACTTGGATGCATAACTTAGACCATATCAAGTTGTACCTCATGTATATATCAATACGTGATTTTCTTTTCTCTAGTGAGTCTGTCTTGGTTGGATCATGGATTGGCTAAGCATATTCATTGCATAGCATGGATCAGGTATGGTGTTAACCAGATACATCAATGATCCAGTCAGATTTGGATCAATCTGGTCTGAATAATCATCATTCATTTTCTTCAAATCTATCACAATGTTTTTGTATTCTTTCAAGTTTAACTTCTTTAATATTCCCATTGTATATTTTATTTGACTCAAGAAAATCTCATTGGTTCTCTATCATACTTCTAGGACATAGAGCATCATGCTCAGATCCTTCATCTTTAAATCAGAATTCAAGGCTTACTTTTTTTCAACAACAGGGGCTTTCTGAATAAGTCATCAAAATCAGGCTCTTGTCACCAACACTATAATAATATAAGTTTTGATAAGCAACACTCTTGCTAAAACCCAAACTCATTAAGAATCCATTCATCTGATATAGTTTCCAACTCATGGATGGTAGTACGGATGGAAGTGTATTGGGCTTACTGTATCAAGTGTCTCATCATATAAAACTCCTTATGTTGGTGAGAATCTTGTGGCTTTGTATTTATTGGCACTTCCATCAGTTGCATGCTATCTCTTATTGGTCCACTTGGAATTTACCACAAACTTCTCTTCTGGTATCTAAATTATTGCATCATTATTTAAGATACACTGATATTCTTTTGTTATGGTATCTTTCCATACTTGCTTCTCGTTTTGTTTCTTCAATGAAGTGGCTCATGACTAAATAATGTCTTTGAAAGACTCTTTTTCTTTCTCAAGGTGTCCCTTGAGGGACTTGTATGTTTCTCCACTTTATAGAATATTTTTGTTGACTCTAGGCATGCCCTTTTATGCCCTTACTGCAATATCTCTGGATATATCAACTGGAGCAACTGGATTGGTTGGAATAATTTTTGTCTCCCTCTGAACTGATGAAGGGGGAGAATGTATTGTCTCACTCTCAATCTCCATCTGATATTCTTTGTGTATGTTGAAAGGGTATCTCTTATTTAAGGAAAACATCTTTGTTTTTCTTTCATAATAATCAATCAAATATGGTTTGGACTCCCGTACCAGGGATAATGGTCCAAGTATTTGAGGGCTCCCATACTATGGATAATATCCTTCATTTATTAAAAAATGGAATCAACTATAAAATTAGAGATCAATTGATTTACCTGGTTTGTAGTCATGTTTTATCTTAGAGGAAGTACTTCTCCTCTCTCTTATCTTCATTATTTTGAGGTGGATCTGGATCAATGTCAGTGGTAGAAGGATATTGTTTTCCCTTCTTCCTGTTTGGACAATTTATTGCATAGTGTCCATATTTGTCACATATGAAGCACTGAATTTATGAAACATCTCTTCTTTGATTATAACCTAGGTTTGATGAAGAATTTTCATCTTTAAAAGTTTTTATGAAATTTCTTTTGAATTTTCCTCCTTTCTTTGTATGAAGTGCAAGGGCGTTATTTTCTTCTAAGGATTATTCCACTCCTCTATTTTTAAGTTGTTAAACTTTCTCTTCAACTGATACTCTGAAGAAAAGGCTCCCACTATTTTGGAAGGTTGTTGAGAGTGGTTAAGACAAGTTCTCTATCAGACATGATTTCTCCAATGGTTTCTAGTTGTTCTTTAATCTATGATATCTTCCTAAAGAAGATGGAAACTGCATCACATTTCGTCATTTGGGTACTTTGAAGTTGGCTCTTCAAGGTAAGAGCTCTGAGGGTGTTGTCACTTTCAAAAATTTCTCTTAATGCTTCATACATATAATAATTTGTCTTCAAGTTGGCAATACGAGGTAAGAGATGATATCTTACTGAGTATATGATTATTTTTCTTTCTTTGACATCTTCTTCCTTTCTTATCTTCTTCTCTACATCTGTAGTTGTGTATGGTAGGGTTTTAGTTACAACATCCAATAGGTCATATTCTTCAAGGATGACCTGAAGGATTGATTTCCAGGAGCTGAAGTTGCTTTCTCCATTAAGCCTATCTTCTACTAGGGATCTCTTTTTCATTTGTTTGGTTTCTTCAAACTCTCGCCAACTGGATTTTGAAAACCTAATGATTAGGTTGAATTAGTAACCTTGGAATTTTTTGGGCTTATGAGTGCCAACAATCAACTTTGATAATGTCATAGAAATGCTTGTTGAATTAAGAAAAAAATGTTTCTTCAAGAAGTTCCATAAATCTATGATCAAGATTCTACAGAACATTTCGGCACCCTAGAAACCCTAGGGCCAAAAACTCAAAATCCTAGAAATTTTATTTTGAAGGTCTCTGGAGATGCATTGAGTAGTGTCATACAACTTGGTATAATTTTTAACTCCAACGTACACTTATAAAGAGGTGAAAGGGCTGATCAAGTGAGGGTCGTACAAATTTCTGCAAAAGGAGGACGATTTTGCCTTTTGAAATCTTGTGTAGGGGTTCTTCAAGACCTATGCTTTGATACCATGTTAATTTTTCAATAATAAAGGTTAATCATGAAGTTCATTCAATTTTTATCGTTTAAATTAACCATAACCAACAATGTTGCAGCAAACAAGATCACAAGAAGAAACACCATGCACAAGAACACAAGAAGTATCCTGGGAAACCCTTCTCAACAAGGGAAGAAAACCCAACAAAAATCCTTTGTTATATTATTCAAGAGAATGACCTTCACCACCAATGAAACCTAGCACACAAGAGGGTTCTCAAACCCTAGAACAATAGATCCCAAGAGAGGTGCACACTTTTCCCAAGAAGGTGTACTTGTTGAAATTTCCAAACTCACATGAAAGATATGATTCCTCAATGGGGAATCTACCTTTACTTATACTCAACTGAACCTGCCAACATAATTGTCTATTGGCACAAAAGGGCCGACCTCTCTATCTCATAATATAATTAATATTGACTAGATTAATTATCTTTTATATTAATTAACAATTACATTAAGCTGGGGTCCACTTATACCCTTTACATTACAATTAGGGTTATAGGCAGGTCTGACTCTTGAAAAATATAGCAAGGGATCTCATACACCCACTAGTGCGCATCCAATAGGGGCACATCCGTATGGATTTCCATATCTTTGGCTAACTACATTACACATAATAACCACTTATAGTCCTCAACCACTAGGATCCCATTCACCTATGCTCATCCACATGCACGTCGACTCAACAGATCTTCTTTCCCACTGCATTACACAGGAGAGTCATATGGAGTTTCTCATCAACTCTCTACTCAGAGGAGGATAATACGTCATATTCATTTATGTTCTCATGATGATGCACCCAACACTTTGGTATTTCACACGTTCACCTTGTGCGCAGCCACATGCATGTCCAACTCTACATATCTCTTTTCTCACTCCGTTACATAGGAGAATCATCTGGACTTATTCTCAACCCTCTGTAAGGAGGATACCATCTCTACGTTCTATATGTATCTCAGATAGGAACCACACACCCCTCTTAGGGGATTTATCTTAGGTTTGTAAGCTAGAGAATGTCTCATGTAGCTGCAATCATCAACAATTGAGCCCTTCTCACTCGGCGATGGTATAATTACACTCAGCATCAGATAGATTTGGACTAGAAAAGTAGATTGGATGATCTATATTGCCTTCCCCTAGATGGGTTAAGATGAAACCTAGTGCAATGGATGAAGCATCGATGTGAACATGGAATATCTTGGACCAATATGGGAAAATCAAAATTGGTGTAGTAACTAGTTTTTCCTTTAGGGTATCAAAAGCTTGCTAGCATTCAGATTTCCATTCATACTTAATATCTTTATGCAACAACCTTTCGAATGGTGCCACAATCTAAGCATAATTCTGGATGAATTTTCTATAGGATACGGTATGTCCCAATGTTGTGCACATCCCCTAGACTAAAGTAGGGGCTACCATATCTATGAAGATGATTATCTTGGTCGGGTCGACTAGCAACCTATCATTACACATGATATGGATGAGAAATATACCAAAGGGAGTAAAAAGGATGCACTTATTCAAATTCAAAGAGATTTGCAGTTGTGGACATCATTTCAATATGAGATGGAGGGATTGTATGTGTTCTTTTAATAGACTGAACAAAGTCCAATCATCTAAGTATACCTCAATGAACTTATTGATAAATTCCTTGAAAGTTTATACCACTATCCGAGAAAATAATATGGGTGTGTTCTTTAACCGGAAAGGAACGACTATATATTAAAAGGTCCTGCATTCAATCACAAAGGTGGTTTTCGACTAATCTTCCTTGGTGATTTGAGCTTGATGATATCCAAAAAACCCATACGTGAAGGAGTACGCTTCTTTGCCACCAACATTATCCAACACCTCATTAATGAAAGTTGGAAAAGGTTCATGAACACAGGCTGCATTGAGACTTTGTAGGTTAACACATATCCTAATTTCCCCCATCTTTTTCATCTAAACGGCCATGGGATAGATCCACTCGAATTCCTGGATCGAGCAAATGATTCTAACATCTAGCATGTGATATAACTCTTTTCACACATTTTCCTTGTATATAGGATTTATATGATAGGGTCTTCTCCTGAACCTTTTATCATCGTGTTTGAGTTGGATATTCATAAAACCTAAGGATCTCAGGATTTCCTTCATAATTCTTCATATTATTTCAGTAGGTCAACCACCTGGTTCACGGTCTCTTTGTCCCAATAATTCCCAATAATAGCCTTCTTTGGTGATTCTTCTATCCCAATATTGTTTTTCTTAGTATTGATAGGGTCATTATAATATGGCATTGTTGTCTCGACCTCCCTTCCTTATAAAGTACATTCTCCTTCGAAATCTCAGATCTAGATGTTGCAGGGGTCATCATTTTCAGATTTGTTCATAGAGATGTTCCAACAATGGACTGCATCCTTTAGATTTTCCACCAGTTGGTGATATGAATAGACCATTGTTGAGCTAGAATCTTTTGGATGACGATGAAAAATAAATTCCTTGACCCAGCTAAGAGATTCCCTAAGAATTGGAGCATCCAAAGTGAACGCGAATGTTGAAAGGAATTGGGAAGTCATATGGTCCACTCACTTGTTTTCCTCTAGAGTTATTCATGGATATACCAACTTCAAGGGACCATATCCATGGTATGGAAAAATCAGTGGACCCATTGGGATTGAGGGATGTTCTTAGAAGTCCAAAATTGTTCACAAAAGGAGATGTGTTCTTGAGGATCCTCGGTCTTGTTACATTGGTTGGCCAATTCAAAGTCGACAATGGGTTGGAAGCGCACTTGGATGAATTGGACTTCCTTATCCTAGTTCCAAATATTCAGGAAATGTGTCGCCCACCACCATGTTAGGGTCCTGCAAACCACAACATCCATGGCATAGATCCTCTGCTCTATGGAGATAGTCTTCTCCATTTGAACCAAGAACATCTCCACTAGTCCAGTACCATCAAACCAAAAAGCATCGAAAATTTCTGAACCTATCCATGGCATTGTCCTTGTGATTCGGGTGCAATGCCTTGTTGTGACTTCATAGATATTATTATTGCATTTGTTCAAGGAATCATCAAAATTGTGTCATATGACTAGAAAATCCTCCAATTTAATTATTCATTTGCAGTGGGGTTGATGTAGTCCTCCCTGTGCCTTGTGGCCTTGTAAATATTCTCAATGGCCAAGTTTTTTGCATCCTCATCGAAAATATCATTGTATCAATTGCCTTCATATGGATACAGTGGAATTACCACATGCAGGGTGTTAGTATCAAATGGAATTTAGTGATTTTTCAAATTCAACACTGCATTGTTATCAAAATCCCAATCGATCCCCAACAATGCAAGGTAGGGATTTGACTCATCCATGATTTCTATGAATTCAAAATAGGCCTTATTTTTTACCCGTTCTATATTTAACTCAAATTTATCCATTCGATCTATGGGGTATATCTTGTACTAATTGGATAGTTAGATTTGAATGGGAAACCAATCCAACATTGGTTTCCCCATCACTTCCCAAGACATTTTGGGTAAAATGTTCACTCGGACCCTAGATCCAACATGACTCCATCCATATCATACCCACCCAGCTCTACTGCCTTCATAAAATCTTGGCCAATGCACTTTTACTTGCTAACCTGGAAAACATCCCTTTTTGGTAGCAAAGCTGCAATGGTAGTCTACTCCTATTGTTCTTTCATGCAAGCACTCAATGTATGAGTCAAATTGCTCACAACTTTTGGATCTCTTATCAGACACAAACAATAGTGTACGAAGGTATTGACTTGATCTTCTACCTCTGTCATACAAATGAGGTTTCACAAGGCTTTTGTGCGCATTGAGCCTTGCAACTCTTCTTGGCACTATTCATATGATTCCTGCTCATCGCACCACAACATAGTTTGTCTGCATGCTTCTTCTACTAATATTTGGGTGGTGCACTGGATTTATTCATGCACATGACATTCCTCCAAAGATCTCTATGTTGCACGTTGTAGTTCTTTGTGTGCACATACTTCTTCCAACGAACTCTATGTCACCTATTGTACTTCTTCATGGATCTATGATTCTTCTAGCAACCTATGCATCACCCTCTCAACTTCCTCGTAGACTTGTTCCTCTTCAAGGGACCTATGAGTCACAATTTGTAGCTCCTCCCGCACTCATTCTTCCTCCAAGTCTCACTACACATTGCGTAGAAATTGCTTCTACTAAGCTACATGAAACTTATGAGGGGGCTTGGGGGCCTTCCTAATCTTACCCTCTTCTTGTTGACCCAAAATTTATCCATGTTCTAAATCTTCCCCTACCTTTTCCCATCCATTGGTTACTACCTAGACGTTCCCTTCTCTCTTATTCTTTTGGTTTTTGTGTGGCTTGGAATGTACCATGTTATAGTTATCCTTCTTTTCTTGCCAATTTTTCAACAAGTCTGGACAATCCTCAATTGCACATTCGGGATTATATCAATATGAACATAGCAGACATAGTTAAGTACATAACCATGACACATGACCAATCTCACTACAATTGAATCATGTGGGGGGTATACCACCTCCTCCACCATATCCTCATCCATGGTCGCATTCATACCCAACTTAAGGTTATCTTTGATATCTTCCTCTGTCTTCGGCCTCACGCATATGAACCTTTTGTTACTTTTGCACCTAAAATGCATCCTGGGTGTTATCTTACATCATTTGAAGGGAACAATAACTGTTGATATCGTGGCTAGTGGATTTATAGAATTCACACAAGGAGTTGTGATTTGTTGCTTGATACTATTGTAAGGTCAAGTAGTGGGGTGGAACATGGCCCCATTGTTGACATATTTCACACCATATTGATTTTCTAGAGGGAAATGGACTCAATTCTCCATTCGCCACATAATTTGAAAGGATTGCGTACTCATCTTGTCGATGCCCTTATGAGCAGCATATAGTGCACTACACATGTTCGAGCGTGACTTTAGACTTGGCCATATCTTGCAGCTATATTTTTATCTTGGTTAGTTGTTACTGAACCTGTGCCAACCTGATCGATTTTTTTGTGCCTCTAGGTGTGTCTTCCAAGCGCATCACAATCTCAACTTCCTCGACCTGATTCATCACCTTTTATTGGGTGAGCGACACTTGAATATGTGGGAGCAACCTAAAAATGAAACATTCTTTGTGGTACATGTCCTGGAATTGTAACTTCAGCCTATACAACAATATATTGAATCATTTCTCATAGTCTCAGACACTCTCTCCTTCTTTCTACTTGATTTCCTTGATTTCTATAATTCATGGGAGTCTGACTTCGGATTCTCAAATTCTTGAAAAAAATCTTGTTTGATTTCAGCCAGGGACTTTTCCTATCCTATTGGGATAGTAGCCTTATATTTAATGTACCACATGACGGCCCAATCCCTCAATGTAGTCTCCAATTCTTCTTGATTTTTGGTGAAATTGAAAAAAATCACACCGGTGCGCTCAACTTAAAAAACTATGAACAAGGCGTCGTTGACCACCTTTATACTTTGTGTTCCTCAAAAAAACCCAATCCAATGCACACACTATGGTATTATTTCACGCATCTCCTTAGGAACTCACAATACTATTGGATCACCACACAAAACTTTCATTTGTGGGTGCGTGCAAAAATGGACCCAAAACTTTAGGTTCCAACACCATCTCACTAACAGTTGGAGTGATGGGAGATAACCATCATGCAGTTTGAAGGAACAATTCAATCGAAGATGTTGATTCCAAATTCCAAGTCTTGTTGGATTCATGAGAGTACGTTTCATTGGGGAGGCTCTGGTTAGAGTATAATTATTTAGGAGTGGAGGGGTTCTGATAAAGGGGACTCTGATGGATAACAAGAGGTCATTAGAATGATATATGAATAGCCCAGGGACCCAATAAACCTAGTGGTCCTAATGAACATGATCATAGATCGAAAGTTGCAATCAAACTAAGGTCAAATCATACGATTGATATTTAATCCAAGGAAGGAATATCTACAGTAGGCCAACACCCTGATGAGGCCATTAGGAAGTTATCACCATAAGAGTGAGTATATTGATGGTTGAGAATTAATTCAAGGTCAAATCCAATTATTTCTATGTGTTGAATCCCGTGGATAGATTACGCATGAAACCAAGGGGGATTCTTCTATTTTTGAAGGATTTGTAAAGCCTTCGTTTTATGGAAAGCTTGGATCTGGAGTCAACCAGATGAACAATTTTTTCTTGTGGAAATTTGTTTCAGTGTATGGAATCTATAAGTATCAAATCCATAATCGTTTGGAAGAAGGTGATTTGTTTTAATGATGTGTATTCTTGAATTAGAGTGCTTGGGTTCTAAGGCTTAGGAAGAGCGTTTGGTGTGATGGAAGAAAGCGAGAAATTCTGAAATTGCAAAACCAAAAGTGGAAGAATGAAAATATGGAAGACTTGTAATTAAAGAAGATCCAAGCAATGAAACATGTTGGAGAATTCAAGAAAACTTTCTGAATCAAATCAAGGAGTATAAGTATTTTTAGGGTGGCTGGTGTTGATATTATGGTAGCTTTGGGAGGTATGAACCTCCATTGTGACCTATGATGAGATTAGAATACTCTAGAAGGAAGCAAAGAAGTGAAGGAAACCCTAGACAAGTTGTCGGCTGCAGAAATATATTTAATATGAATTTATTAATACCAAGAAGGAGAAGTCAGCCCCAGTTAAACTTCCCAGACTACTATAAATATAGGGTGCCAATTCTCATTATTCTCATCTCAACAGTTGTAGAGAGAACTGGATCTGCCCAGGTGTAGTTGCAGCTTGTGCGCAAGCTTCTGGGAAGGTGTGCGCTAGTCTCTGGGTGGGATTATCTTATCATCTTGGGTTCTATTCTTTCTTGGTGCATTATCCTCTCTTGTCTATTGGATTTCTACCAGGATTCTCTTCTCTGTCAAGGTCAAGGTGCTCGGAGGGTGGCTTCGGCCTGTGGTTGGGTAACGAGGGTATCATCAATGGTAAAACGAGCACGATATTCTATATTCTAACAGGTTATGGGCCCACACCCCCTTCAGTCAGACGTGTGAAATAATCAGTCTTTTACACTACTCAACACTCACCAGGACGATTGAAGATGATATGTGGATAATCAAGAGTGGATATTCCAGGCACATGATGGGAGATTAAGCCAGAATCTGAAATCTAAATGAGAGAAATACATCATACAAAGTGGATCTTGGAGACAAAAGCACTTACCCCATCGAAGGATTTGGACAAGCCTTTGTCAAGTTGGAATTAGGTAATCATGTTCACTTAAGCAATGTTTTATATGTACCTGGTTTAGAAAATAATATTATATCAATATCATGTTTAGAAGACAAAGGAAACATAATAGATTTCATGGATGGAAAGGTGTTATCATGGCATAAGAATTCCAACATAGAGGATGCTAGCGTTATTGGAAGTTGTGAAGGAAATATTTATAGACTACTAGAACAAAATGAAGAAGCTCTAGTACATGACGAAGTCAACCCTAATGAACTTTGGCATAGAAGGTACGCTCATATCAATTATCAAGCATTACCTTTCCTCAGAAAAATGGTTGAAGGAATACCAGAATTGAAATCTACACATGAAGGAATTTGCAAAGGATGTTCCCTTGGGAAGAATATCAAGAAACCATTCTCGAGCAACAACAACAGATCCAAGGAAATCCTAGATCTAATACACTCAGATGTTTGCAGTCCAATGCCATTTAGATCTCTAGGAGGATCCCTTTACTACATAATCTTCATAGATGACTATTTAAGAAAGACGCGGTTGTACCTACTGAAATCAAAAGAAAAAGTATTCAGCAAGTTCCAAGAATTCAAGGAAGAAATAGAAAACCTTACGAACAAGAATATCCAGACATTAAGAACATATAATGGAGGAGAATACACCTCGAAGGAGTTCGTTGCATTCTACAAAACGACAGGGATTAGGAGGGAGCTGAGTATTCCTCATAATCCTCAACAAAATGGTGTAACGGAAAGAAAGAACAGATCTATCGAAGAAACGGTAAAAGCCTTATTGAACGATCAAGGTCTATCCATGTTCCTATGGGGAGAAGCAACAATGAAGGAAATATATGTACAAAATAGAAGCCCTCAACGTATATTGAAGGACATGACACCAGAAGAAGCATTCTCAGGTAAGAAACCTAACGTAGAAAATCTAAGAATATTTGGATGTCTAGTTTACTCTCATATTCCCAAAGATAAAAGGAATAAACTAGAACCCTTGGGAAAGAAGGGGATATTTGTGGGATATAGTGATCCATCCAAAGCCTATAGAATATATATTCTAGAATAACACAAGATTGAAGTAAGAAGAGACGTAACGTTCAATGAAAGGATGGCCTTCAGGAAATCCATCGAAGAAATTATAGAAGAAGAAGAACTTGAAGAACCTAATGAAGAAAACACAAAAAGCGAAAATAACGAAAAGGACCAACCTGATCATCCTATGGAGCCATGTGAGAACATTGATTCAGATATCATACCAAAAACCAAGAAATGACTAGCTTGGCTTGAATCTACATTACAAGACACAGAAAGAATCAAGGTTCCAAAAGGAACATACAGAAAGAGTAAAAGACCGAAAAGATTCCCAAGTTATGAAACATACATGACGAAGCTCCTAGATGAAGAACCTACCACATTTGAAGAAGCAATCCAAAAGGGACAATGGAAAGAATCTATTGTGGAAGAACATCAATCCATTATGAAAAATGAAGTATGGGAAATTGTACCCAGACCTAAAGAAAAATCAGTGGTAACCTCAAAATGGGTATACAAGATCAAACATGCAGCAGACAGAAGCATGGATAAATACAAGGCAAGATTCATGGCCAGAGGGTTCTCCCAGAAGGAGGGAGAAGATTATGATGAAACCTTTGCTCCAGTGGCAAGGTATACCTCCATCGGAGATATCATATCCCTTGCCGCTTCCATGGGATGGAATCTACACCAGATGGATGTAAAAACAACTTTCCTCAATGGAGTTGTTGAAGAAGAAGTGTATATCGAACAACCTCAAGGATTTGAGGTACATTCTATAGATACTCACGTTTGCAGATTGAAGAAATATCTATATGGACTCAAGCAAGCTCTAAGGGCTTGGTACACCAGAATGGACAGTTATCTAACAAGACTTGGTTTCTCCAAGAGTCATGCAGATCCAAACCTTTATTATAAAGTCGTGGATAACGCACCTGTGATTCTACTATTATATGTTGATGATCTATTTATAACAGGTGAAGAATCTCTAATTATTCAGTGCAAGAAGGAATTAGCCTCTGAATTTGATATGAAAGATCTAGGTCTCATGTATTACTACCTGGGACTAGAAGTTCGGCATAAGCGTGGTGAAGTATTCCTTGGACAAGGAAAGTACGCAATAAAGATCCTTCAGAAATTTGGAATGATGGAATGTAAGTCCATGGACACTCCTATGAATGAAGATATAAGAAAAGTGAAAGTCCCAGACTCCGATATAGTTGACCCATCTCTATATCGACAACTAATTGCATCATTGATGTATTTAGTAAATACTCGACCAGATATTTGCTTTGTTGTAAACACATTAAGTCAATTCTAGGTGGAACCTAGACAAGAGCACTGGATAGCTACAAAGAATGTCCTAAGATATATTCGTGGGACAATAAACTATGGCTTGAAATATACCGCATCCAGTGATATCCAACTTCATGGATTCACAGACTTTGATTGGGTGGAAGTGTAGAAGACAGGAAGAGTACTTCAGGTATGTCTTTCAGCTTGGGCTTTGCTGTGATATCTTGGGGGAGCAGGAAACAAAAGTTTGTCGCACTTAGTATAGCAGAAGTAGAGTATATGGCAGCTTGTGAAGCATGCACATAAGCAGTATGGATAAGGAAGTTAATCTTCGATTTATTTGATTAGATTCCAGAATCGACCATAATATATTGTGATAATCAGATTTGTATAAGATTATCAGAACATCCAGTGTTTCATGAAAGGTCGAAGCACATTGAGATCAAATACTACTTTATTCGAGATAAAGTCTAGGAAGGAGAGGTAAAGCTCGAGTATATCCCCACTCATGAGTAGACAACAGACATCCTGACAAAACCTCTATCCAGAATCATGTTTGCATATTTCCAAGAGAAGATGGGGATCGTGGAAATAACTCCCTTAACTAAAAGGGAAGATTCTCCAAGCTAGGAGAAGGTACGGAAAACTATTCTTGAAAACATTTATTTTTATGACTCTCCAAGATTAGGAGGGAGCACTGAAAATATTATTTATCTTTGTAATTGAAAAATATTCCAGATTGGACAGATTCTTTCCTGTTCAGAAAATGGATTGATATTTCTGACAGATAGTGACTTCCTATTGTGGTTAACATAGGAAATAGTCTGATTGCTAATGTATCATAGACAACGACTTCCCATTGTGGTTAACATGGGGAGTGGTCTAGGGTAGTCTCTCGTCTGTAGGGTTACTCAAGAAGACTGGCCTGCCTCGCCGGACAACGATTTCTCATTGTGGTTAACATGAGGAATGGTCTATTTTGGAGGTTGATACAAGACAATCTTTTCCTCTTGTGGTTAACGGAGGAAATGGTCCGGAAAGTCATTCCTTAGGGTTATACATTCTCTCCAGGGAGCACTTTGATTAGTGTAGGAGGAATGGCCCAGGGTGGGGAATGGTCCAGGCTCATCAATCAGGGACATACATTCCTTAGGGTTATACATTCTCTCCAGGGTGCACTTTGATTAGTGTAGGAGGAATGGCCTAGGGTGGGGAATGGTCCAAGCATTCCTTAGGGTTATACATTCTCTCCAGGGTGCACTTTGATTAGTGTAGGAGGAATTGCCTAGGGTGGGGAATGGTCCAAACATTCCTTAGGGTTTATACATTCTGTCCAGGGTGCACTTTGATTAGTGTAGGAAGAATGGCCCAGGGTGAGGAATGGTCTAGGCTCAGAAATCAGAAACAATATTCCTTGGTTGAGAAGAATAGGGAAGATAGCCCATTGTTGATGTTCTATACTGAGGGAAGATATTCTTTCATATCTCACAGACGTGAGTGAAAGATTGTCCCAGATGATTCAATTTATATCATAACATTGTTTCTATGCAGATTGCTATCAGATGCTTTATAGTAGATGTAAAACTACTGTGGTGGATATGTTCCACTATTCGTGAGGCAAATATTCTTTTAGAACTTACAGATATGAGTGAAAGATTGGCCCAGATGATTGTTATGGACACTAGCTGTCTCCAGACAGTAGAAATATACTACTTTGGTGGATCTGTTCCACTATTTGTGACTATCTGTCATGGTTTGAGTAGTTGTGTACCACCTTGAATAGACACGGGTGTGTTCTATCAATCAATATTGTGCCAATTGTCATAGGAGATTATCCAGTTGGATAATAATGACAGTGCTTGTGTTGCTACCATTTGAATGGTCTGTTGTGATCAATACCATACCTCCCTAGCTAGGAGGGAGTGTTAATATTATGGTAGCTTCGGGAGGTATGAACCTCCATTGTGACCTATGACGAGATTAGAATTCTCCGGAAGGAAGCAAAGAAGTGAAGGAAACCCTAGATAAGTTGTCAGCTACAGAAATATATTTAATATGAATTTATTAATACTCAGAAGGAGAAGTAGACCCCAGTTAAACTGCCCAGACTACTATAAATATAGGGCGCCAGTTCTCATTATTCTCATCTTAGTAGTTGCAGAGAGAACTGGATCTGCGGAGGTGTAGTTGCAGCTTGTGCACAAGTTTTTGGGAAGGTGTGCACTAGCCTCTGGGTGGGATTATCTGATCATCTTGGGTTTTATTCTTGCTTAGTGCATTAGCCTCTCTTGGCTCTTGGATTGCTACCATGATTCTCTTCTCTGTCAAGGTCAAGGTGCTTGGAGGGTGGCTTCATCCTGTGGTTGGGTGACGAGGGTATAGTCAATGGTAAAACGAGCACAATATTATATATTCTAATAGTTGGGTGGATCAAGGAAGGAGATTAGTGTCTTCGACATGTTGGTGCTTGCAAACATTGTTATGGTAGGTTCGTGCCTACAAGCATTGTTGACTTGGTACTTAGATAAGGGGATTGGTGTCTCCTATAGGTTGGTGCATGTAAATATTTTTTCTAAATTGGTGCTCAGGAAGAAGAGATTGGTGTTGTTGGTTCCTGCAATATTTGTAACTATAGGTTGGTTTCTACAAGATTTTATTAAAATAATTATTTTGTGGTTTTCTCCCATTTGGGTTTCCATGTAAAATATCTATGTACTATGACTTTGTTTACATGTTTAATTATCTACATTGTCAATTGTATTATTTTGGATGATTACTGAAAATTAAAAGGAGTTTTATTATTAAAATTGTGCAACATTGATTCACTCCCCCGCCCTCTCAGTATGCGAAAATATTCCAACAACAACAACCATTGCCCATTCCTAAATTGAAATGGGAATTTCATACTATCAATTTCATTACCAAATTTCCCAAGATAGCAAGGAAACATAATTCCATCATGGTAGTGGTGAACAAGATTACAAAGGCTATACATTTCATTTCAATTAAAGTAACTCATAAGGAAGCCAATAATGCATAAATTTACATGAGAGAAATTGCTAGGCTACATGGTGTTCTGCATGAAATAGTGTTGGAACAAGATCCCAGGTTCACTTCCAACTTTTGGAAGATGTTTTTTAAGGTATTTGGGATAGATTTTAATTTCATGACACCATATCACCCATATTTAGATTTCCATACAAAAAGAATTAATCATATAATTGAATATATGTTGATAATGTATCTAATGGACAAGCCTTCTATATGGGAGGATTATATACATTTAGTTGAATTTGTATACAATAATGGGTATCAAGAATTATTGAATATGAGCCCTTTGAATAATCATATGGAAGAAAATGTAAGATGCTAGTAAGTTGGGATAACTCAGTAGACAGAGCCATGATTGTGTTAGATCTTCAATGAGCTATGGATCATGTATCTTCCTTAAATTTTTTGTGTAACTATAACTTGAACCATAACTACTGCATAAAACCAAGATCACAAGAAGAATAACCATGCACAAGAACACAAGAAGTATCCTAGGAAGCCCTTCTCAACAAGGGAAGAAAACCCAACCAATCCTTTGCTATATTCCTGAAGAGAAAGACCTCCCACACCATCACCAAACCTAGCACACAAAAGGGTGTTGCAATTCTCATAATTTCAGACCACAACTTCTGGAATCATGATATGACACAATGATAAGTGTGTTTCCTCAATGGGGATTGTTAGGACTCAGAAATGTCATATTTCCATCCACCTTTCCCTTCATCAGTCTTCAAATTTCATCGCCCCATTAATCTTTCATGATACCATTTTCATAATTAAATATGGGTTAAACCTTATTATTTCCAAATCATTTATTTTAGTATTAAAAGAGAATTTGTGATTAAATATTAGAAAATTAACATGTTTTCATATATATATATATATATATATATATATATATATATCAAGAATGTGTGATCTTTGTCATGTGTAGGAATATATGAAGGATTAATTCAAAAGACTTCTCGAATACTTCCTCCACCATTTCAAGATGTGAGGAAATAATTCATTCCTAATCCAAGGAGAAGATCATGGAGATTTGGTTGTCATATCTTATCCAAGATATATGAGAGATATGTGTGAGGATTTGAAGGGATTATATTTTGTAATAAAGGGAAATGGGTTGAGAGAAAAGTGGATCTGTAATTATGAGATGTTTATCTTATTTTCAAATCTCTCATGTATAAAAGAGAGTGCCTTCTCTTCATGAGAGAGGGAGAGAATCAATATTATGTAGATTGATGAGAAGAATTATTATTATGTAGATTAAGGGAATTGTTATGAGATAGGTTCTTGAGGAGAATTGTTATGATGTAGATTGGATTCATGAAGAGACTCCTTTTGTAAACCTACATGTTGAAGATTAATGCAAGTTTGGATTCAATGATTTTGTCTCTCTTAGAAGTTATCATCTGTTGATCTAAAATCTTCCATGTTGGCATCGACAAGGGCCACCGATCTAGCTTGGTAAGCTTATTGTAAATTGTTATTGTAGATTTTGATTTCATGTACTTGTTATTTTGATTTCATGTTATTTTGTTTGATTTCACTATTCGAATTTGTTGCAAAGTGTGGTAATGCAGGAACAATTGGATATCCATATTTCACCATACATGAGCTTTAATGGAGCATCCCACATGTTAGTTTAATTGTTTCAAGAGATAGGATAAAAGTTCATCTTTTCCTTTCATGAGCCATCAATGAACATGTCCATCACCTGAGTAAGAGCTTTTGTTTGTTTATGATTTTTTCTTTCCATCTTTTGAATTGAGTGGCGTTTGTTATTTTTAAGAGTGTGATGGTTTCTAAATGGTTTTCTTATCTAATCTATACTAAACAGACATAGGAACCTATCTATTATCAACGCATATAGTGCATCATCTCTACTGATTACGAATCTCGATTGACAATTTATGTTTGGTAATATATTATGCATATAATTGCACCAACATTTTGGTGCCATTGCCGGGGAGTTGTAAACGGTAATATGTAGCATTTTGAATTAGATTTCTTTAATGATTGGTTTTATGGAATACCTAAGGGTGGAGAGAAGATGGTAAGATGAGAGGTAAGAACCTGCGCATCCACTTTAGTGGGGTTGATCCAAATTTAGGTCGTCCTCTTCCTTTTATGAAAAAGTGTGTTTTTATTTATGCAAATTTAGTTTTTATTGATGATGAGATAAATTGCGCGAACCGATAACTTGGTGACAATAGGGTCCCAGTAACGTAAGAAGTTCAAGTTTGCATGTTTTATTTTTACAAATAGTTTTAATTTCTTAGTTTTAAAATTCAAATCTTTTGATGATAAATCATTCTCCTTTTTCAATATGGTTTAACAATGAGTATAAGCTTGGAATAGCTCACTCAGATCCTAGCAAAAGTCAGGATCTCCTCTTCTCTGGAAGAGGAGATCTTAACAACAGTTGAAAGTTTAATTACTCCTCTAGAGGAAAACGAAGAAACAACATACAAAGAACCATGTACATCTGATGACGAACAATTATGTGAGAAATAAATCGATGAGGATAACGAGGAAGTGCGATACGATCTGAGAAGTGAAAAATACACCTACAAAAGCCTTATCGAACGATGATTTCAAGAAGGTACCAGGTTAGATCAATTTAGTTTTTATTTTTATTTTGTTAATTTACACTTTCAACAGTTAATTTCGCAAGGTTATATATATTTTCGATTGTCATTTGCGAGATTCACACTGAACATATTCCTATAGCTATTGTGCTTATGGTTACATTGGAAGTTTGACTACACTTAATCTCCTGTTTTTAATTAGCGTAATATAGGTAGGACGCTATTTTCAATTTTTTAAAATAAGTATGCTCTCCTTCGCCCTTTGTGCGATCGCGAGGATCAGAAAGAAGGATGAATATGAAGTTTTAGGAATGATAAATTGTTGACAATGAAAATATTTCCCAATCCAATTGATCGGCTTCAATTTCAAATTTAATATCTCCATTTGCTAAAGAAACAATTTTTTATTTTATTTTCTTAATTATTTAAATTTCTCTTTTTCTAGAAATAATACAAAATAAAAAAAATAAAAAATTGTTTGTTTATGTTAAATGAGCCTTTTAATTTAATTTAATTTAATTTATTTCAGAATGCAAATAAAATAAAAAAAAATAAATAAAAAATTCTTTATAGTAGTTTATTTTTGTGTTTTGATATAGGAATAAAACATTTAAATATATATATATATATATATATAACATTTAAAAAAATATATTTATGGAGATACAACTATGTGATGGAACCATGCTTTGTCATTCACACAAAGATCTATGACCCACAATCAAGGAACAACAACGTAAATTGAAAAAATTAAATGATACAGGTCCAATCAAATTTAATTAAATTGCACACGATCAAGGGGCAACAACTTAAATTGAAATAATCAAATGATACAGGTCCAATCAAATTTAATTAAATTTCTAGTGCAGTCCAATGATAAAGAGGATGTGGATGATAGCAGGTAAATGATATCTCCAGTTTGTCAGATAAAGAAGATCTCCAAATCACGAAGACATTACAAGATCTTCATACACAGGAAATCGCTAATCAAAGGAAATAGACTAGATTGTAGAGGCGATATCCTGGCAATTCACCACGTTTGCATTTACAAGTAAACAAGTCGTAGAAAATTGAAAGTTGGTGCTAGAAAAAGGGTCAATGAGATCAAAAAGGAGCTGGACGATTCATAAAAATAGTAGCCATGTGGATGATTAGTCTCATAAAGTTAGGCATTCGAATAAGGAAAATAGTGACAACGACACTGGAAGTAATGGTGTTGACAAACACGAGCTAGAGCCTGTTCAAAAAGCACATCCCTCCAGAAGGCTTAGTGTTCAAGACGCATAAACCTATTTGAAAGCAAGAAGAAGGTACAACATCTAGTCACCAGCCTACCTTGATGTTGCCCATCATTATCGTGTAGGTGTAATAATAAAACCATAACAAAAAAATGAATTGTTTGTTTTATTATAAAGAATTTCATTTTTTTTTTTAATAACAAAAAAATTATATTGTTCGTTTTATTTTAAAAGAATTTC
>ML781631.1:400685-437272 GCA_009831015.1 Picea engelmannii | reverse complement strand
AAAAAAAAAAAAAAAATCATAAAAGATAAAAAACAAATTATAAAAATAAATACAAACAAAAGAAAAAAAAATTGCAAATGGATCACCAAAACTTCCTGAAAACAATATTAATACCATGCTTTCATTTCTTATGCTAAATTGGTTTTTAAAGTCACTCAAACCAGGAACCGACAAAGAAAATCATGTATCATGGCAGGTTAAAACACATTTTGTTTTATTTTAAATTTGATTTGTTGAGAACGCACTTTTCCTACATTTTATTCTCTCACAATTTTGTTGCAATATTAGTGCTAACCTTTTACAGGTTCAAAGACGATTAAATTGCCTGCAAAAGTGATTTCAAGAATCACATAAACGTTTCAGAGAAACATATTTTATCAAAAGCTCGAAGGAGTCAATATTTGCTTCTCACATGTCATACCATTTGTCGTCATATCATTTGTCGTCATAAGAAGTCTTTCAGAAAACCAATTACGCCATGACATGATCATATACCTTTCTCCTTCCAAGATTATTCATCATTCATGTTTTCAAGTCCACTTTCCATCGCCTTATCCTTCATGACTTCACATGCACCTATCTTTCTGAGTCGCATACATCTCTTTATCTTTTCCTGCTCATTTTTCCTTGTCAATAAAATTATCCATCTCCCTTTCGATGATTATATTGCCTTGTCATAAATGTTGTTACTACTGAGATCGTTCATATAGTCCTACCAAATCATTTTGTAAAAACTCGCGTTGACTGATGTGGGATTCCTTAAGGCCCACCTTTCAACAAGTCTTGCCCCATCAACCTCAACACCTTATCTGGGATATCGACTAGAGTCTATTTGAGTACCTGGAGGCTTGCATGCCTTAATGGCAAGTTCTCTCGCTGACAATCATGGGAATACATCAATGTCCTTTGATCGTTAGATATTTCAAGTGGCTTGACATCAGCTCATTCATTCGCACTTCACAAGATGTACTCGGGTACCTTGGCACTGATTGACATCAATGATGAGTTGTCTCGCATTGGTTAACAAAATTCATCAATGGTCGGTAATCTAATGACTTCTCTTCATGCTCGACATCGACACATCCATTCGCATGATTAGAATTGTTCCATTGGGTTTAGTAGCGAGTGAAGACTATACACTTTTCCATGACTCCATCAACAGTTGCAGCAGTATTTTTCCAGCCATATGAGAGTACCACAGTTCCACTTTCATACTTCCTCTTTTCTATGATTCAAGCAGCAGTTCAGATTCCTCCACTTCACATTCTTTGATATAGCAATGACATATTCCATGCTCCAACAACCACATCAGCCATATTCCTATTGCATCGTTCATCAACATTTGGAGTAAGTGGAGGTATTTTGGTTTCTACTCTTTAATCATGCAATTCCTTACATGCTAGAGTAACTGAATTTGGAAAAATCCCTCACCATGCTCCCTTTCCTTTTCACTTCTATGACTCATGCCACGTTGCATGAGGACATGCAACGAATTCAGTTGGGATGGGGGGACTATATTCACTATCATCACTCCATTTTTCGTCTCACTTACCATTTACCAACATTTGTTTCTTCCAACGATACTCTGCTACACTTTTCTTCATAAGCATTTATATACATATTGGCATGATTCACAAATGTGCAAAAGGTCTTTCTTATACTCAATGATGTATTCTTATTCCATCAAGAAAATGGGTAAATTATTATCATAACAGTGACAGAACAAATAATGAAATGAATGTTGTTTACACAAGAACCAACATTTTATTATCATAACAACAAGAGAACAAATAACAAAATGAATGTTGTTTACACAAGAACCAACATTCTCTATATTCATGGTTGTCACACAAAAACTAACCATAAGAAAATGTCAGTTGTTACTCATATAAATCTCATCATAGAAATATTCATTATCATCACTCAAAACCAAAGTTCAAATGCCAAAATTTCTTGAGAAGACCCATGCATGGTTGCATCATGACATGCAACAAGTTCAGTTGGGGGGTATGTTGGGACTCAGAAATGTCGTATTTCCATCCACCTTTCCCTTCATCAGTCTTCACATTTCATCGCCCCATTAACCTTTCATGATACCATTTTCATAATTAAATATGGGTTAAACCTTATTATTTCCAAATCATTTATTTTAGTATTAAAAGAGAATTTGTGATTAAATATTAGAAAATTGACATGTTTTCATATATATCTCAAAAATGTGTGAGCTTTATCATGTGTAGGAATATGTGAAGGATTAATTCAAAATAATTTTCGAATACTTCCTCCACCATTTCAAGATGCGAGGAGATAAGTCATTTCCAATCCAAGGAGAAGATCATGGAGATTTGGTTGCCATATCTTATTCAATATATATGAGAGATATGTGTGAGGATTTGAAGGGATTATATTTTGTAATAAAGGGAAATGGGTTGAGAGAAAAGTGGATCTGTAATTATGAGATGTTTATCTTATTTTCAAAGCTCTCATGTATAAAAGATAGTGCCTTCTCTTCATGAGAGGGAGAGAATAATTATTATGTAGATTGAGGAGAAGGATTATTATTATGTAGATTAAGGGAATTGTTATGAGATAGGTTCTTGAGGAGAATTGTTATGATGTAGATTGGATTCATGAAGAGACTCATTTTGTAAACCTACAAGTTGAAGATTAATGCAAGTTTGGATTCAGTGATTTTGTCTCTCTTAGAAATTATCATCTATTGATCTAAAAGATTCCATGTTGGCATCGGAAAGGGCCACCGATCCAGCTTGGTAAGCTTATTGTAAATTGTTAGTGTGGATTTTTATTTCATGTACTTGTTATTTTGATTTCATGTTATTTTGTTTGATTTCACTATTCGCATTTGTTGCAAAGTGTGGTAATGCAGGAACAATTGGATATCCATATTTCAACATACATGATCTTTAATGGAGCATCCAACATGTTAGTTTAATTGTTTCAGGAGATAGGATCAAAGTTCATCTTTTATTTTCATGAGCCATCAATGAACATGTCCATCACCTTAGCAAGAGATTTTGTTTGTTTATGAGTTTTGCTTTCCATCTTTTGAATTGAATGATGATTGTTATTTTTAAGAGTGTGTTGGTTTCTAAATGTTTTTCTTATCTAATCTATACTAAATAGACATAGGAACCTATCTGTTATTGGCGCATATAGTGCATCAACTCTATTGATTACAAATCCCCGTTGATAATTTATGTTTGGTAATAAATTATGCATAAAATTGCACCAACAGGGATTCACCTTTATTTATATAAGACTTGTCACATCAAATGATGTGTCTTTTGACACAATAGGGAGGACCTCAATAACTCAAAATATAATTAATAGTTACCATATTAATTATTATCTTTTAAATTAATTATCTTTTAAATTAATTATCTTTTACATTATTTATATTTTATATTAAGGTGGGGCCGACCTGTACCCTTTACATTACAAATAGGGTTACAGGTAAGTCTGAATCTTGAAAAATATAGCAAGGGATATCATACACCCACTAGTGCTCAGCCACTAGGGGCACATCCATAGGTATTTCCATATCTCTATCTCACTGCATCTCACAGGAGAACCTCACTCACTAGTGCTAACCCACTAGGATCATGTCGACCTATGCTCATCCATAGGAATTTCCACTCAGTAGATCTTCTTTCCCACTGCATTAGAGAAGAGATTCATCTTGAGTTCATCATCTCAACTATCTGTTCAGAGGAGGATAATAAATCATCTTCATATTTGTCTCATGACGATGCACCCAAATCTATGGGAATTCACACGTTCACCTTGTGCTCCACCATAGGCACGTCCAACTTAGAAGATCTCCTTTCTCACTGTGTTACATAGGAGAACCATATCGAGTTCTTCTCAACTCTCTATAAGGAGGAGGATAATACATCATCTTCATATTTGTCTCATGACAATGCACCCAACTCTATGGGGATTCACACGTTCACCTTCTAATCAGCCACAGGCATGTCCAACTCAGCATATCTCCTTTCTCATTGCATTACACAGGAGAATCATATGGTTTTCTTCTCAACTCTCCGTAAGGAGGAGGCCATCACGACATTTAAGTTATGTCTCAGATAATAACCACACACCCATCTTAGGGGCTCTCTCTCAGGTTTGTGTCCTGGAGAATGTCTCACGTGGTTGTAATCATCAAAAATCCCTCTCAGCTAGGGAGGCATTCTCCATTAGGCCAAGTCACACATGGAAGTACTTCAAACTTTTTCTTGGTTGTAGTCATCAACACTCCCTCTCAACTAGGGAGGTATTCTTCACCAAGCCAATTTGGTGAATATGTTTGCAATCTACTCATGTGTAGGAAGGTACAATACGCGTGTTGTTTTCCTTTGCATTATGTCTCTCAAAAAATGATATTTTATCTCAACGTGTTCTAGTCTGTCATGAAACACTGGGTTCTCAAAGATATTAAAAAAAATCTCTAGTTATCATCATAGAATTCATCTCATGATTAATTAAATTTGTCAGAAGCTTGTGAAGCCACACTGCTTCACACACTCAATGCTATATACTCTTCTTTCTGTGGTACTCATGACCAAAGAGCCTTATTTCCTGCTGCACCAGGAAATCATGGAAAACTTCATGGTAAAAAAACAACCAGATGTGCTCTTCTGGTCCAGTGTTCTCTCTACTCAATCTATATCGGCATATCCCTGCAAACTGAAGTTCTCACTGGAGGCATATCTCAGGACATGTTCAACTATGCCTTGTATATATATCAATACATGATTTACTGCTATCAAGTGAATCTGTATCGGTTGAATCATGGATTGACTAAAAACATTTGCTGCATATAATATATCAGGTATGGTGTTAACCAGATACATCAATGATTCAATCAGCTATGGATCAATCTCATCTAAATCATCGTCATTTATTTTTCATTAAATACATCAACATCGGTGTAGACATGGATTTACATTCTGTAATACTGAACTTATTTAATATCCCCACTGTATGTTTTTATTGACTTAGTAAAAGTCTCATTGATCCTTGGTCATACTTATTGTCCCAAGAAGTAGTGCATCATACCCAATTCCTTTATCTCTAAATTAGAAGTTGAGGATTTCTTGTATTCAACAACACAACATCCTGAATAAGTCATAACAATCATGCTCTCATCACCAATAATGTAATAGTATAGGTTTGGATCAACGATACTCTTGTTGAAACCCCAAACTCATCAAGAATCCATCTATGTGATGTAGTTTCCAACTCATGGATGGTAGGACAGATGGTAGTGCATCGGTCTACTAGATCAATATGTCTTCATCATAGTTCACTCCCTCTGCTTGTGAGAATATTCTCACTACAAGTCTCATTTTATATTTCTCGATAATTCCATCAGGTGCATGTCTTTATGTTTCTTGCAGAGTTTTTCAAGCTCAAACATGCCTTTTATGGCCTACTGCAAAGTTCATGGGAATATCAATTGGAACAACTATATCAATGGATATGTCCCTCTACAACAATGAAGAGGAAGAATACAATGCCTCTCTTCCTTAATTTTTTTGACTCTTTCTGAGTCAAGTGAATCCCTCTGAATTTTGAAGGATAAGCATCTTCCTTTGTTGTTACCTTGCCTGGAACAAGAAAAAACAAACAAAAGGAAACAAGACAAGAATATCTCCTAGTGGATATTCATGAGTACATCTCTAGAATCAAAACATTTTAAGGATTGGTGTCACAGCTACAACACCTACTTGTAATTTACCAACCTTAGAAATGTAGGTTATAGTCATGATAAATAAACAATCAAACCTAAAGTCTTGAATTCTAGTGTGTTGTTCTTCTGAATGCATTAAGACTTCTCTGGGTCCATGGTTTTCACCAAGGGTTCCTTTCTCCTACAAATATCCTTATGAAAATGATGCAAACTATGTATATATACAAGTGCATACCTGAGAGTATACACCAATGGAGGTTCTACTTGTTTTTCAATGTCATGATGATCAATGACATTCCTCACTTATTTTCCTTGTAGCCATCTATACCACACAAGTCTCTAACAAAGTCTACATCAAACTTTACAAGGTCATGTCCATTGTTGAATTTTAACAACATTCCAAACACGTTGTTGTAACTATCGTTATAGATCTTGCTGCTACTCAATATTGTTACAACTTGATTTCAGATCTGTATTAAAGGGTTCAATCTGATCTGTAATAAACATCTTCAATGTACTTGGAAAAATAATCAACATCCTTCTATGTTTGCTAGAATACAAACTAGAAATATCATTAAACACTTGCATCAATGAATGAAATCAAAGGATGGTAGACTGGAGCAATAGGACCACATAGATGTAGTTCAGAAATTTGTCCATAGGTCTTTGTGTTTTAGTAAGTTTCATTGGTCCACTCTTTTCATCAATATCTTTGGGTGATTATAATTTCTTGTGGAGGGAACTTCAAGGGTAGATGGAGCATCATAATCAAGAGAACAAACTTAATAATATCCAAAGATAATATTTTTATGCATGAACTTGTCAACCAAATATTGCCTCAGAATATCAATCTCCAACAATTTTAAAACCTTCCCAGCTTCAAATTTTTGTAAGGCCAATTGAGTATGGCATAAAGAAGCTTGAGATCGGTTTTGGAGTATGCTTACTTAGACAAGGGTAATGGACCTACTAATTTCCAATAATTCAGCCTTAATATCGGCTTTAAACTCGGCCCTCTTTTCTCAGAAAGACATCATCAAGATTGCTTCAAAACTGATAGAATTTTTACCTTTTGCCAGCTTCAGAAATATCACTTCTGAAATTAAACTTGGAATAGATTTATGGTTGAGCTTGTTCTCAAGCCTGTGGTCATCTTCAATATTTGTTTTATGGTTTTAATATTTTATTTTTACCATATAAAATCAAGAAGAGTTCGGTCCTTTCCTTCTAGGCATGTTGTGCTAGTGCGACAACCTTAGAGTGTTAAAAGGATAGCGTATTAGTCTTACAGATTTGTTGTTAGATAATTTATGTGGTATATGTAGGGGTCTGACCCTTATACTAGGATCCAACCCTTCTTCCTTCACCACAGAACCTTTATATAGGGGATCCGATCATTTTCTTCTAGGTTGTGGTAGCTTAGAAATTACCCCACAGGCCTGCGATTGTCTTAGAGGCCTGCAACCAGCCCTTTTAAGCCTTCAATAAAGCCTCAACCTCCTCTTCTGCAATTTTTTAGGTATGAGGTTAAGTCTGTTATGGTTCTTTTGTTAGGACTCTTCTGCCGCATCCTAGAGAGGCCTCTCCAAGCTGCGGATTTTCTTCAAGACCCTCAATACCTCACCACAGAATTTAAGTGGAGGCTCTGACCTCTTTGAGGGTTTTTTCCTTTTGTTGCGGTCTCTTCATCATATACCATATGGAATTAAGAAGGGTCTGAAACTCTTTCTCTTCAATCATACAGTAAGGTTTTACCTTCAATTTTAATGTGCAATAGTCTTCTTCAAGCATGCTCTGAGACCATGTTATATTTTCAATGAGCTATGGCTCATGTATCTTATTTAAATTTTCTGTTTAACTATAACATGAACTATAACTACTGCAGAAAACCAAGATCACAAGAAGAATAACCATGCATAAGAAAACAAGAAGTATTTTGCGAAACCCTTCTCAAAAAGGGAAGAAAACCCAGCCAATACTTTTCTATATTCCTCAAGAGAAAGACTTCCCACACCATCACCAAACCTAGCACACAAAAGGGTGCTGCAATTCTCATAATTGCATACCACAACTTCTGAAATCATGAGATGACACAATGATAAGTGTGTTTACTCAATGGGGATTCACCTTTATTTATATAAGACGTGTCACATCAAATTATGTGTCTTTTGTCACAATAGGGCCAACCTCAATAACTCAAAATATAATTAATAATTACCATATTAATTATTATCTTTTATATTAATTATATTTTACATTATTTATATTTTATATTAAGGTGGGGTTGACCTATACCCTTTACATTACAAATAGGGTTACGGGTAAGTCTGGCTCTTGAAAAATATAGGAAGGGATCTCATACACCCACTAGTTCTCAGCCACTAGGGGCACATCCATAGGGATGTCCATATCTCTATCTCACTGCATTACACAGGAGATTCATCTGGAGTTCATCATATCAAGTCTTTGTTTAGAGGAGGATAATACATCATATTCATCTTTGTCTCATGACGATGCACCCAACTCTATGGAAATTCACACGTTCACCTTGTGCTCTACCATAGGCACATCCAACTCAAAATATCTCCTTTCTCACTGTGTTACAGAAAAGAATCATCTGGATTTATTCTCAACTCTCTATAAGGAGGAGGCTAATGCATCTTCGTCATAGTTTTCTCATGAAGATGCACCCAATGTTAATGTTTATACCATTATTATAGTTCTTTTCATTTCATTAGATAAGAGCATAATAAGAACAAGATCACTGAGAAATACACATTCACAAGAGACACAACATTTATCTTGGGAAACCCTCTAGGGGAAGAAAACCTAGCAAAAACTTCCTTATCATAAATGGCTTATACAATGTTCAAGAGATAACTCAAACCAATACAGAAAGTCCTCCCCAAGAGATGTGCCACTCTTCTTCTCCTCTCTCCAACTTCTAATTGCAACTTGCCTCATAAGAGAATGAACAAGTGAGTGTGTGTAAGAAGTGAGGCGCTAGCCTCTTATTTATATCAACCTGGCATGTGTGAAAGGTCACAATATGGCAGGGCCGACCTCTCAATCTAGGTGGGTAAACCCACCTTTAATTAATTCTGGGTCTTCCATTATAACTGATGGGGACGACTTCTTATTCAACACTTTGTAATTGTCCGATGAAAAATCCGCAAAAGGGGATTTAGTCCTTATACAATCACCGACATGATTAATCCTCAATGGGGATTAATCCAATAACAATAATAATAATAATGACATGATTAATCCACAATGGGGATTTAATCCAATAACAAGATAATAATAAGAATGCTCTTCGCAGTTACATTATTTCAACACTCACCCTTAACAAGAAGGGTATTCTTCATCAACATCAGGCAAGAGAGGTCTGCATCATCAGTGGCATCTGGAGGACAGTATCTTCAATATCATCTTGAACCATTGTCTAGCACATTTACGAGTCATCGAAAGTTTTCTTCATCAGCAACATCATCATTCTCGAAAGAATGCTATCATCATCTGCATCAAATATATATCAATAAAAATGATACCTCATCACAACACTAGGCTGGTACATCATAGTACTACACTAGCTCAATGTCACAGTGGTTAAGCTGGTAGCTCAGTGTCAGTCACATCTTGCTTTATGTCTAACAACTAGGTCAGAATAAAGTAATATCATCATCTTGCTTTACGTCTAACAACTAGGTCAGAAGCGAGGAATCACAACGTCATGATTTACGTCTAACAACTAGGTTAGAAGCGTGACTCATCTTGCTTTACGTCTAACAATGAGGTTAGAAGAAAGGAACACATCAACATCTCGCTTTACGTCTAACAATGAGGTGAGAAGTGAGGAATCATCTTGCTTTATGTCTAACAACTAGGTCAGAAGCAAGGAATCAACTGTGTTATGCTTTATGTCTAACAACTAGGTCAAAAGCATAACTCATCTTTCTTTACGTCTAACAATGAGGTCAGAAGCAAGGATCACATAGCGTCATGCTTTACGTCTAACAGCGAGCTCAGAAGCATGAATCATCTTGCTTTATGTCTAACAATGAGGTCAAAAGCAAGGATCACATAGCATCATGCTTTACATCTAACAGCGAGGTCAGAAGCATGACTCATCTTGCTTTACATCTAACAGCAAGGTCATAAGCAAGGAATACATCTACTCCCCCTTTCAGGGAAGGTCCTTTCGGACAATACCAAGCTTATCTCAAAAGTGTTCAAACTTTACAGGAGATAGAGGCTTAGTCATCACATCAGCAACCTGTTCATCCGTGCTAATGTACTGGATCTTCAAGGCTCCTCTCTATACCATGTCGCAGATGAAATGATAGCGGATTTCTATGTGCTTCAACCTGTTGTGGAACATAGGATTCTCTGTAATTTTAATACATCTTTGATTGTCACATAGAATCGTGGTTTCTCTCATCTCCAAATCAAATAGGCCTGTCAGCAACTTTCGAAGCCATATGGCTTCGCAGCTAGCAGAACATGCGGAGATGTACTCTGCTTCCGCTGTGCTGAGAGAAATACTGGATTGCTTCCTACTCTGCCACGAGATCATAGCTAATCCCAAACTGAAACAACATCTGAAAGTGCTTTTTCTGTCAGCAACGCTTCCTACCCAATCTTCATCAGTATATCCACTCAATGTGAAGTCATGATCTCCATCATAGCTGAGACCATAATCCATTGTAGCTTTAAGGTACCTCATCACATGTTTTGCAACCAATAAATGAACACATCTGGGCTCTACCAGAAACTGACTCAAGGTGTTCACTGCAAAACAAATGTTTGGTCTGGTGTTCGTCAAGTACATCAACGATCCAATAATCTGTCTGTACAGTGTGGCATCTATCAAATCTGATGAAGTATCGACCAACAAATTCAACTTTGCTTCCATGGGTGTATTCATGGACTTGCATTCTAGCATGTCGAATCTCTTTAAGATTTCGACCGTGTACTTCCCTTGGTTAAGGAAGATTCTCTCTAGACTCTGCCATACCTCAAGGCCTAAGAAGTAATGCATTAGACCAAGGTATTTCATTTCAAATTCTGCGACAAGTCTCTCTTTACATTCAATGATGAGCTCTTCTTCTCCAGTTAAGAAAAAGTCATCCACATACAGTAATAGTATTACTAGTTCATTATCCATAATCTTGAATTAGATATTTGAGTCTGCTTTACTCTTGGTAAAGCCTAAGCTCGTCAAGAAACTATCTATGTGGCCATACCAAACTCTAGAAGCTTGCTTCAATATGTATAAGGATTTCTTAAATCGACAGACATGAGACTTCCTGTCTTCAACCTCAAATCCTTGTGGTTGATCTATATACACTTCCTCTTCGATAACACCATTCAGGAACACTGTCTTCACATCCATCTGGTGCAGCTTCCACTTCATCTTGGCAGCAAGAGATATAATGGTTATGATCAAAGTGTATCTGGCCACAGGAGTGAATGTCTCTTCATAGTCGATACCTTCCTTTTGGGAAAATCCATGAGCGACAAATCTTGCTTTCTATTTCTCAATACTTCCATCAACAGCATGTTTTATTTTGAAGAGCCATTTTGATGATACCAAATCCTTACTTTTTGGTCTGGGAACTATTTCCGATACATCATTCTTTATTATGGATTGGTATTCCTCTATCATGGCAGCTGCCCATTCCTTCTTCTGGATGGCCTCTTCAAAACATGTGGGTTCTTCATCAAGTAGATTGCACATCAAAGCCATGTAACTAGAGAATGGCTTTGGTCTCTTCACCTGTCTCATGGTTCCTTCTGGAACATCATACTTCTCTCCATCTTGAATAAGCTCTCTTGCCCAAGCAATATTTCTTTTATGGGAGAAGGTCATTTGAGGAGGTTCTTGAACTTCTGTTATATCACGATCTTCAGGAGTCTCCTCATTAGGGGAAGCTATGACTTCCCTTACAGGTTTTGCAGCTCTAGGAACCTCCCTCATTTATTCTACAATCTTGGGATTTACAGGTTCCTCTTCATATACTTATTCAAGCTGACATCTTCTTGATTTCTTAAGTGCAACTTCTTCATCAAAGGTCATGTCCCTTCTGATATCAATATGGCGGTGACCAGGTATGTAGATTCTGAAGGCCTTGGATACCTCACAATATCCCACAAATATTCCCTTCTTTCCAGAGGGATCCAACTTGTTTCTTTTCTCTTTTGGTATATGGATAAACACTGGACAGCCAAATATTTTGAGATGGCTTACCTATGGATTCTTTCTGGTGAGCATTTCTTTCGGGGTATTGAACCCAAGTGCGCTATGGGATAATCTGTTCTGCACATAAACAACTACCATTGTTTCTTCTGCCCATAAGCACATAGGAAGATCTTGATCATAGTCTTGACAGCTTCCAACATGGTTCTGTTCTTCTGTTCAACTACACCATTTTGTTGGGGATCTTGATCCCAACATCTTTGTAGAAGTTCATGAGCTTTCCTGAGGTATATTCTACTCCATTATCTGACCTGAGTATCTTAATATTCCTTAGAGAAGGGTTCTCTTATCAAGGCTTTGAATTCATTGATCTTGTTGAACACTTCAAATATATCCAGGTCTTTTATGAGAATAATCATTAATGAATGACACATAGTATACATACCCATTAATGGAGGATGATGGCATTGGGCCACATACATCTGAATGAATGGGTTATAGGACTCCTTCTGCCTTGCTGTCCCTCTTTGGAAATGGGTTCTTGATGTTCTTCCCTTGTGCACATCCATCACATACACCTTCATGGTCACCTTTGAGTTCTGGTAAATCTGTGACATCTTTGCATATGTATGGTAGTGCCTTGTAGTTGATGTGAGCTAATCTTCTAGAGTTCACATGGATTCTTCAATAGCGTGGGTCATGGCAGCTTCTGGGTGACCCACCTTCTTCTTTTCCACTGATGATTGCTTCATTTATGATTTATTCTTTAGCACGTTTCCTTCTGCAACCTTCGCTATAGCTTCCTCATGTGACCTAGAGCAAGGTCAACAAAACAACAAGCAAGAATAATATCCTTCTTGATAATATAAAGCAATAGCACGAACAATCATCACAGTATCTCTTTTAGAGTTTATTACTTATAATTTAGCAAAGATTAAAGGTAAGGAATACAATATAGAATGGGGTCAACACTCTCTTAGTGTTGTGACCAAGCATTCTTCAATGGAAATCTGAAACTAAGACACGAGGTTTCTCCTAGAGGAGGTTTTAGTCATATCAGGTAAAGTATTTACATATACATTCTCACATGCTATCAAGTATAATACTTTACGACAATTGCTATCTCAACTAAAGTCATCATCTTGTCATGTGTACCTTTGAATCTTGATTAATCAAACCTGGAGCCTTGTCCTCAAGAATGAGTGCTTTATTTTCTTCCAGGTCTCCTTCACTCAAGTGACGAGTGCTTTCTTCAACCTATATTTTGTACTAAGACAATACACTAACTTGAAAAAAGGTTAGGTTAGAGGATAAGCTCTATGATCAACTTTTAATCCTTCTAATGATTTGATCATAGCTTCAACATGCAACACTGATCAAGATAATTTCATAACAAATAGATGCATATTAGAATAATCACACCCGGGTTGCATCATTCCTCTGAATGTGTTGGATCTTGAGATCCTTCTGGATATATGGCAAAAGATCCCTTCTCCTGCAAATACTCTTTAGGGTTTAACCATTAAACATATGTAGGTACATACCTCTAATAGCATTTGCAGGTAGTGGCTCCATCTGGTAGCAACGGTAATCATTACGAAAAACTTCAAGGGTGATTGCAATTGGTTACACGGCTACAACTACAACTGGTACTGCAACTGCAACTGGTTCTGAGACTGCAACTACAACTTAGGGTTTTATGAGCAAACCCTAATTTTTCAAACTTCAAATTTTGAAATTTTGATCCAAGGTATAGGTGCATTGAGCTGAGGCGAGTTAGCTGGTGCAGTCAAAATTTCAAAAATCCAACTTTTACCCCTTCAAATCTGATCTGTAGATTTCTGGACTGGTGCTTCTAGTTTTCTGGTACTTCTGGTACTTATGGTACTCTGGTTTTCTAGTTTTCTGGTACTTTGTGAAACTAGGGTTTCACTTTTCGGGAGATCTAGCCGCTAAAAAGGTGCGCTCTAAGTGACAAAATGATCCTTGGGGGAGGTCGCAACTTTCTAGGATGTTAGGGAGATAAAAATACTCACTTTTACAAAACCCTAATTTTGGGGTACGATAACAGTGACATTTTTCCTCTTGCAAATTGTGCTTCCTTCAGGTTGGCTCTGATACCATGTTAATGTTTATGCCATTATTATAGTTCTTTTCATTTCATTAGATAGGAGCATAATAAGAACAATATCACTAAGAAATACACATTCACAAGAGACACAACATTTATCCTGGGAAACCCTCTAGGGGAAGAAAACCCGACAAAAAATTCCTTATCATAAATGGCTTATACAATGTTCAAGAGATAACTCAAACCAATACAGAAAGTCCTCCCCAAGAGATGTGCCACTCTTCTTCTCCTCTCTCCAACTTCTAATTGTAGCTTGCCTCATAAGAGAATGAGAAAGTGAGTGTGTGTAAGAAGTGAGGCGCTAGCCTCTTATTTATATCAACTTGGCACGTGTGAAAGGTCACAATCTGGCAGGGCCGACCTCTCACCTTGGGTGGGTAAACCCACCTTTAATTAATTATGGGTCTTCCATTATAACTGCTGGGGCGGACTTCTTATTCAACACTTTGTAATTGTCCGATGACCAATCCGCAAAAGGGGATTTGGTCCTTATACAATCACTGACATGATTAACCCTCAATGGGGATTAATCCAATAACAATAATAATAATAATGACATGATTAATCCACAATGGGGATTTAATCCAATAACAATATAATAATAAGAATTCTCTTCGCAGTTACATTATTTCAACACCCAACTCTATGGGGATTCACATGTTCACCTTGGATCAGCCAGAGGCATGTCCAACTCAATGGATCTCCTTTATTACTGCGTTACATAGGAGAATCATCTGGATTTCTTCTCAACTCTCTGTAAGGAGGAGGCCATCACTACGTTCCAGTTCTGTCTCAGATAGGAATCACACACCCATCTCAGGGACTCTCTCTTAAGTTTGTGTCCTGGAGAATGTCTCATGCAACTGTAATCACCAACAGATTGGGCCAAAATTGTTAAAGGAAATGGAAGAACAAATGGTAAATACAAGGAAGAAACTGAAAGTTTCACAAGATAGGAAAAATAGTTATGTCGATAAAATACGAACACATAGAGAATTCAAAGTGGTAGAGCATGTGTTTTTAAACTTTAAATCTAAGAGAATCTCATTGAAATTCGGAAATTTCCCAAAGTTGGTAGCGAGATATTGTGGGCCTTTTGACATCATATAAAAGATAAGACCAGTTGCATACATGCTAGAATTACCTACGTCCATGAGGATTCATAATGTGTTTCATGTGTCTTTATTAAAAAATTAAGTACATGATCCTAATAATGTGATTGATTGGAATGTTATCCAGGTGGAACACGAAGGGGAATTTTGAGTGGAACGAGTGCGTATCCTATACTAGAAAGTAAAAGTGGTCAAGAATAAAGCCATCAAATTGGTAAAGTTTCAATGGACATATTACGGTCCTGATGTCGCTACATGGGAGCACGAGGAAGCCATGTTGGAAGCATACACACAAATTTTGGAAAAATTTCAAGAAAATTGAATGTACATTTGTACATAAATGAATGAAGAGTCCATTTCAGCAATTGAAGTTCCTGAAGCCAAAAATATGAGATTTCCTTCCCAATCGATGTGTGGGTTGAGGGGAATGGAGAGTTCTTGGTTGGAATTTTTACGTGATTAATTAAGTTGCAGAGTTATCAAGTATTTTGATGTAATGTTTTTATATATATCAATGTGTAAATGGTATGTTTATGTGCACTGAGGAATGTGTATTTTGTTGGGGGGGAATGTAACATATCCATTCTCAAACCCCAAACTAATGAGGTATATTGTAGATGTAGTACATGGCCGAGAGCCAAGTGATGTATATTGTAAATGTAGTATGTGGCCGAGAGATAAAGCCATGTAATATGCAAATGATGTAAATTGAATAAAATGTATCACCAGCTGCAGATGAATAGGGATGGATATTTCAAGGCTAAGTATCCAAAAGAGATGGAAGGTGTACAAGGGGGAGAGTTTACCCATGTCTATTAAACCAAAACCCATTTCTTATTTCTTTCTAAATGATCCTTACCATGAACCTTCCATTAGGTGTTGAGTGTTCTAAAGCACAATAATTGAATTCAAGTAAGAGGGTTGGTGTGAGATTCACTTCCCATATTTATTGAGAGCATGCGGGATGAGTAAAATAAGCTTGGGGAAGAGTGAAAGTCAAGCAATCAATAGAAACAGAGGAAATTTGTATGGGTAGGAGACCAAAATTACACATTCATATTTTGGCATTGAGAGTTGTTTTTACATGGATTTTTCTGGCCAACAAAGATATTTTTTTTGTTGAAGCTTGAAGGAAGTTTTCATGGGCATGTGATGTAAACCCCCCTTTCTCTCCTAAGGGCTGCGCGAACTCCCGGTCTAGTATCGATCAAGATACTGAGTCTAATTGACTATCCGGGTCTTTGCTAGACCCCAAACCCACTTAAACATGTCCTTTCTCCAAATGCACAAGGCATCTGAGACCCACGACTTGTCTCCCAAGAGTTGCTCAAATATCAATGCCAAACGGGCACTAGATCCTCTCTACTAATCCCTTTCTCCCTTATGACCACTTGCGGTGACCATGCGCTAGAATAAAAGGTGCATCGTGATTTGGCGTTTCAAGACCCTTGGAGCACTACTACCTCCATTCACCTGATAGCCGAAATCGCAATGACCTGAGATCTACGACCCAGATCCTCCCTTAGTCGACGGTTGTGATCAAGTCAATGTTTTGCATTTCGTGACTTCGAATTTCCCTTGCATCCTTTCTCCCAATAGCCGAAATTGTGATGAATTGTGATGACCTGAGATCTATGCTCAGATCTTCCTTTGGTCAACGACTGCAACCAAATCGCCTTTTGCGCTTCGCGGCTTTGGAGCCTCCTTGCCTCCGTTCTCCCGATAGACGAAATCGCGATGGCACTGGATCAATGTTCCAGGCCTCTCCTCAGAATTGACGGTCACGTTGATTTTGGGACTTCATGTTTCGTGAAGTCGAAAGACTTATCACCTTCGATCCTCTGATCCCCAAAATGTCGATATTTCACCCTGGACAGTTAACGGTCCAAATATCTCCTAGATCCAACAACTCAGATCAAGTCATGGATTATGGATTCACAAATTCTTAGCGTTCCTCCCTATGTCTCCTCCAAAGATCGAGTCAGTGAAATGTTGATCATTCTCTACGCGTCCCTCCCGATGAATGGTTCTGATTCTCTAGCATTCATATCGAACGACTAAGATCTTTTCCCCCTTGTGCTTACGCTATCTTTAGAGTTAGAAGATCTTCTATGTGTTCAAAGGTCTCGAATGTTTTCTCCTTCATCGACTCTGATTCTTGGATCTCTTTAATACTTATGAAAAGTGTTACCCCCTGAGATTGATCTCGTGAGGACTTCGATTTCCCCACCCACTCCTTGCGTTTCATGGATTTCGATAACTCAGATTCTAAGGATTTCTCGAAGAGAAATTCCTCTCGCCTTCCTGACGTTTTCCTTTCCTGACTCTTTGATTCTTAATCAAATCTTGGATCTTTACACTCCTTGCACCAGATCTTACGCAAGGTTTTGGGCTCTTATGGATGACCATGCACTCCTTGCACCAGTCTCTTTGCACTCCTTGCAAAGGGGAAGATTCGTGTTATCTGTTCTAAGCTTCGAAACCGAAACAGATTTCGTCAATGAATTCCTTCCGTTTTGGGTGCACACTTGCACTACTTTGATAGAAGAGAAACAATTGAAACTTATCCTAACATTCACAGTTCCATTTACTCAAAATGAGATTCATTCATTCATGAAAACACAATAAAGAGAATTGCAAACAATGTTCACCCCATGCATTGGATCGATTTTCCTCTATTCTCTTCCAAAATGAAAAATGGTTACAACTGTAAATGAATAAAAAAAACTACTGAGATATTATCCTAACTTCTATTCCAATCAACTATCGACTCGCCTCCTTCGGGTGTACAAATCCTCTCTTTATCACAGGGGGATATTAGTTTTTTTTTGGCTACTTGTCTACTCTATAACTTAACCTAATGACTATCTAGACAAATCGCATTCCATATCTATAGTGGAATCTCCCATTTCGCTCGTAATCATCCAAGCGTGCCTCCAAATTTTCCCGGCCTGATTTCAAGCATGCCCCCAATATTAATTCTGGCACTGAGTTAAGGAGAACTTCAAAATATCTATTTTGATTGCTAGCATTGAGTTCCCGTATATATTCCTTGACGTTGATAAGTCTTTCTCCACATGATTGTGAATGATGTTCCTGCATCAAACTCCCCTTGACAAAAATTCATGGACTCCTATCCATGAGCTCCTGCACTGACGTTCCATGCTTCTGTATAGTAGCTTCATTTTCCCAACTGGAATCTTCTATTGGGTGTCCCTTCCACTTGACAAAATATTCAAAATAGGTTTTCCTCCCAGTCCTTTTACCGATCCTTTGATCCGCGATCTTCTCCATTTGTGGCTTCTCTGCTACATGCATTTGTTTCTCCCACTGGATCTTATCTTGATCTTCTGATCCCTCTGTGTCATCATTAATGTAAGGATACTGGTCTGAAACATTGAATATGGGTGATATGCCCACATCATCTATAAGCTCAATCTCATAGGAATTTGCATCAAACTTCCTCAAGATCTTACATGGCCCTATCTTTTTCATCTTTAAATTATTATATGTTCCCTTAGGGAACCTTTCTTTCTTGAGATGTCTGTAGCAAAATCTCATGCTCTGGCGCTCCTGATATCACTATGTTCCAAGTCTCTCAACTCAGATACTCCCCTGGGTTTCATTCCATACAATATTTGGAATGGGCTCTTTCCAGTGCTCCTATTTGGTGAGTCATTGCATGCAAATTTTTCTTGCGGCAGAATCTGATCCCACTGATTATGGTGCTCAGTGACCAGAATCCTCCATAATTTTCCCAAACTTCTGTTCACCACCTCAGTCTGTCCATATGTCTAAGGATGATAAAATGAGTTTAAGGAAAAAATTGTCTCCAACTTCTTCCACAGTTTTCTCCAAAAGTGACAAACAAATTTTGTGTCTTTGTCTGAGACAATGCTTCTGGGTAGGCCGTGAAGTCTTACAACTTCCTTGAAAAACAGATTTGCAACATGTGTTTCATCACTGGTCTTCTGGCATGGGATAAAATATGCCATCTTTGAAAACCTATCCACCACCACATATATGGAATAAAATCCTCTTTGCGTTCTTGGTAGTCCCAACACAAACTCCATGCTCATTGCATCCCAAGGCCTCTCTAGTATTGGCAATCGTTGATACAATCCAATGTTTTGTCTCTTCCCTTTTGCATGTTGGCAGATTCTACATCTATTCACAAACTTTATCACCAAATTTGTTCTCATACCTGGCCAATAGTATGAACTGCTCAACTGTGAAAACATTTTATCATGGTCGAAATGCCCATCCAATCCTCCACTATGGTTTTCCTTCAAAAGTTCATCCCTCATTGAGAATTTTGGTATTCATAATTGATTCCCCTTGAACAATAATCCCTCTTGAACCATGTACTCTGTCCACTGGATTTTGTCTCTTAACATAGGGTTCACACATGCTTTTCATGCTTCCTTGAAATCTATATCATCACAATACATGTCCTTAAGGTGTTCAAACCCCAAGGTATTCACCTGAAATTCCTGTAGAATCAAACATCTCCTGCTCAATGCATCAACAACGTTTTTAGCATTTCCAACAATATGTTTTATGACAAAAGTAAAATTCTTCATAAACTCAACCCATTTTGCATGCCTCTGATTCAATTTTTCCTGCTCGGTTATGAATTGTAAAGCCTGGTTATCGCTATATAAGACAAATTCCTGTGGCACAAGATAATGCCTCCTTTTATTCAAGGCTTGAATTATGGCATTAAACTCCTTGTCATATGTGGAGTATTTTCTCTTGGTATCATTCATATTCTCACTGAAATATGCAACAGGTCTATTTTCCTAGATCAAGACTGCTCCAATTGCAACTCCACTTGCATCACACCTCACCTAAAATGTCTTTTCAAAATTTGGCAAGACCAGAATTGGTCATTCTGTTATCTTCTCCTTCAGTATATTGAATCTCTTCTTGGCTTCCTCTGTCCATTTAAAATACGTTTGCTTCTTCTTCATAGTATCCATCATTGGCGCACAAATTCCATTGAAGTCTCTGATGAACTTCCTATAGAATCTTGCTAATCCATGGAAAATTCTTACCTCGAACATAATCCTTGGTGACAACCATTCTTTGATTTCTTTCACCTTCTCTGGATCCATCTTCAGTTCATTTGAAGAGATAATAAAACCCAAGTAAATGAGTTATGTCTTCATAAAAGAGGACTTATTCAAATTTATCAACAACTTCTCCTACTATATTCTCCTCATCACTAGGGACAGGTGCCTCAAATTCTCTTCTTTAGTCCTGCTAAATATCAGTATATCATCCAGATGCACAACCACAAACTTTCCAATGAAATCTTTCAGTATTTCATTCATCAGCCTCATAAAAGTACTCAGAGCATTTGTTAAGACAAATGGCATAACAATCCACTCATACAGACATTTATTTGTCTTAAAGGTTTTTTTCCACTCATCACCTTCTCTCATTCTAATCTGGTGATATCCACTTTTCAAATCTATTTTAGAAAATAAATTTGCTCCACTTAAACAGTCCATTAAATCATCCATTCTTGGTAAAGGGAATCTATAATTGATGGTGATTTTGTTAATGGATCTTGAGTCTGTACACATTCACCATCCTCCATCCTTCTTTGGAATCAACACGGTTGGTATTGCACATGGACTCAAGCTTTCTCTAACCAAACCTTGGTCTAAAAATTCCTATACTTGGTTCTTCACTTCCTCATTCTCTCGAGGTGTCAATCTGTATGTTGCTTTGTTTGGAAAGCTTTCTCCTGGTATTAAGTCAATATGGTGACTGATACTTCTAATGGGTGGAAATGAGTTAGGCATCTCATCCACCACTATGTCAGCAAAATTATCCAATAATTCATGAACTTCTTCAGGCAAATCCTCCATCGAAGTACTTGTAGTAATTGTAAGGATAACTCTGGTTTTCCTCACCACAACAAACTACATCTCATGTTCTTCCTTAACTTATTTTAGGAGTTCCTTCCCACTCATGAGAAGTATTCTTGTGTTGGCCTCCTCTTTCACTTTCTTCTCCTCTATTGGCAGAAACATGTGTGTCATACCATTCTTCACTAATGTGTATGTATTTTTCCTCAAATCGTGAATGACATTCCTGTCAAACTTCCATGGTCTTCCCAACATAATATGACATACATCCATGGCAATTACATCACACAAAATTTCATCTCTATATCCTCCTATCTTAAATTCAACCAAGCATTGTTTAGTAACCATTACCTGGTGTCCTTTCTGTAACCATGAGACTTTGTATGGATTCGGATGTGCATTTTTCTCTAGCTCCAATTTCTCCACCATCTCTATGGATACTAAGTTATTAGTGATCTCACTGTCGATTATCACCTTGCATACTCTGTCTTTAGCCTTGCAAGTTGTGATCAAGAGATTGTTCCTCTGCGCTGGCCTTTCAACTTTTGCCTCTGGTTTTAAGAGAACTTTCCTCAACATCAGGGATATTCCATCCTCTGCTCCTTCTGCTTCAACATCTCTTATCTATGATTTTGAAAAGTGATCTTCACCTCCTCCTTCTTTCTTCTTCTCAGGACATTCCCAAGACATGTGTCCTGTCTTTCCATAGGCATAAAATCTTACGTCTCCTCCTCCTCTTCTTCCTCTTCCTCTGGAAGAATTTATTCCACCACCCTGTCTTTCTTGGGAAATTCCTCCTCTTTCTAAGTGATTGTGTGGTTTCTCAATATCGTCCTTGGATTTATGGGCTCTTTCATGGGTGAATCCCTTGCTTTTTCTTAGGACCTAGATTTTAACTCTCCCTCGCTAGCTTTGTTTTTTGTCCGACTTCTCCTATGCCTTCAATGCAAACTGATAAGCATCCTCTACTATCCTTACTGACATCATGTTGAGCTCATCCTAGATTTCATATCTCAAGCCATTTATATATCTAGATACTTTCTCTTCATCTCTCTCTCTTTGTCTAGTTCTGACGTTCAACCTATAGAACTCCTTTGTGTAGCCATTAACTGTTATCCCTTTCTGTCTCAAGTTCTGCATATTCCTAAATAGATTGATCTAATAATACTTGGGCATGAACTTAGCCTTCAACTTGGCTACCATTATATCCCATCTCTTTATATTTTGTTTTCCTTTACTTCTCCTCTCATCTTACAATTCATCCCACCACAGTGTTGCATGTCCTTTTAGTCTGGTGACAACATGTCTCACCCTTATTTCCTCATCAACATCTTCATAGTCAAAATATTTGTCCATGAATCTTATCCAATCTAATAGATCTTTGGCATCTAAATTGCCTTCATACATTGGGACCTCCATATTGGCTCTACCTCCCAATATGAAAACTACTCTTAGTAATCATTTCTCGGAAACATCCTCTCCTGCAGCTTCTTCAACAACATTCTCGCCCACTTCTTCTTCGCTCTTTGCATCGTTGAAGTCTCCAGCAGTAGGCACCCATCTCTGCACTATCTCCATCGCGTCTAATATTGCATAGATTTCTCTCATCTCCCTTTCTACAGCTCGATTGGCCAATGGTGGTTCCACTCGTCTCCTTGGTGGAATTGTGTCGACTTTTTGTCACACACAGATTACAACTTTGAGTCCTTTTCCTCCTCTCCTTTTCCTATTGTCTTCAAGAAAACATCCACTCCGATACCACTTGATGGTGTGTATCATAGTATTTTCTTTATCTACTCTCTGCTACAAAAATTAAAAATCCGAGGCTCTGATACCACTTGATGTAGACCGCCCTTTCTCTCCTAAGGGCTGCGTGACCTCCTGGTCTAGGATCAATCAAGATAATGAGTCTGATTGACTCTTTGGGTCTCTGCTACACCCCAAACCCACTTACACAGGTCCTTTCTCCAAATGTGTGGGTCGTTTGAGACCCGTGACTTCTCTCCCAAGCGTTGTTTGAATCTCAATGCCAAACGAGCGCTAGATCCTCTCTGTTAATCCCTTTCTCCCTTATGACCACTAGCAGTGACCACGTGCTCGAATGAAAGGCACTTCATGATTTCGTGTTCCGCGACCCTGGGAGCACTGCTACCTCCATTCACCCTATAGCCGAAATCGCAATGAATCGAGATCTACGGCCCATATCTTCCCTTGGTTGACAGCTGTGATCAAGTCGACGTTTCATGTTTTGCGACTTCAGAGTTCCCTTGCCTTCGTTCTCCTGATAGCCTAAATCACGATGACCCAATATCTACACTCAGATCTTCCCTTAGTCAACAGCTATGACCAAATCATGTTTCATGCTTCGCGGATTTGGAATTTCCTTGCCTCCATTCTCCCGATAGCCGAAATCGTGATGGCACTGGATCAACGATATAGGTCTCTTCTCAAAACTGATGGTCACGATGATTTCACGACTTTGCATTTTGTGAAGTCAAAATACTTGTCACCTCCGATCCTCTGATCCCCCAAATGTCAATATTTCACCCTGGACAGTTAACGGTCCAGATATCTCTTGGATCCAATGACTCAAATCGAGTCGTGGATTCGGGCTTCGTAAATTCTTAGTGTTCCTCCCTTTCACTCCTCCAAAGCGCAATTCATTGAAATTTTGATCGGTCGCCACGCGTCCCTCCCGATGGACGGGTCTGATTTTCTAGTGTTCAGATCAAACGACTGAGATGTTTTCCCCATTGTGCTTACTCTATCTTCAAAGTTAGAATATCTTCTGGGTGTTCAAAGGTCTCAAACCTTTTCTCCTTCATCAAGTCCGATTCTTGGATCTCTTTAATACTTATGAAAAGTGTTACCCCTCCTAAGCTTGAGCTCGTGAAGACTTTGATTTCCCTACTCAGTCCTTGCGTTTCAGGGATTTTGATAACTCATATTCTAAGGATTTCTCAAAGATAAATTCCTCTCGCCTTCCTGGAATTATCCTTTCCTGACTCCTCGATGTTGAATCAAATCTCGGATCTGTGCACTCCTTGAACCATATCTTACGCAAGGTTTTGGGCCCTTGTCGATGACCGTGCACTCCTTGCAAAGGGAAATTTTCGTGTTATCTCTTTTGAGCTTTGGAACCGAAAAACATTATGTCAATGCACTCCTTGTGTTTTGGGTGCACACTTGCACTACTTTGATAGAAGAGAAACAATTGAAACTTATCCTAACATTCACAGTTCCATTTACTCAAAATGAGATTCATTCATTCATGAAAACATAATGCAGAGAATTGCAAACAATGTTCACCCCATGCATTGTATCAATTTTCCTCTATTCTATTCCAAAATGAAAAATGGTTACAACTGTAAATGAACAACAAAAACTACTAAGATCTTCTCCTAACTTCTATTCCATTCAATTACCAACTCGCCTCCTTCGGGCGTACAAAACCTATTTTTATCACAGGGGGATCTTAGTTTTTTTCTTGGCTACTTGTCTACTCTATAACTTAACCTAATGACTATCTAGACCAGTCGCATTCTAGAGCCATAGTGGACTCTCCCATTTCGCTCGTAATCATCCAAGCATGCCTCCAAATTTTCCCGGCCTAATTTCAAGCATGCCCCAAAGATTAATTATGGCACTGAGTTAAGGCGGACTTCAAAATATCCGCTATGACTGACAGCGTTGAGCTCTCGTAAATATTCCTTGACATTGATAAGTCCTGATCCATGCGATTTCCAATGATGCTCCTGCATCAACATGTTTGGTTGTTGTTTGGAGCTATAATTTCATGAAGAAATAGGCCATGTGTCTGGGAGTAATGTGTTGTTCGAATTTTTCCAAGGAAGCACTATTGGGTGAATTTGTATTTGAAGTTGTGGAATTCATGAAGTCCCAACAAGTATAATTCCTATCCAACCTATGTTGGAAGCCCTAGAGGGAAGTGGAAATGCCTGAGGGAGTGTGATAAGTGAAGGAGGATTCCATCCATTAGGTTGTGTAGTTTGATGGGAAGAGATTTATTGGACTGGAGTTAGCTATGAGTTTGAATATTAAGAGGGGGACACTATCCAACCCTAGGGACCACCATATTTTGTGGATTCATAGGCCCAACTCTCGGGTGTCTTGCTGTTGAGAACTCAAACAAAAAGGATATGATTGGGATGAACGTACGTCCTCTATAGAGGGTTTCACATTTACATAAGATAAGTGTTCTTATCTGATGTATTTAATTGTGTCAAATGCTAATATATTTGATGTGCATCTACTCTAAGTTATATTGGTTAATGTTGTTTTCTCTAAGCATAAAGATTCATTTTGATTCATGTTTATGTGTTTGAATGTTGTTTTTTGTTATTTAGTTGTTTCTATGCACAATTAAGAAATTGTATTTACGTTTTTGAGTAGCATATAAAATTGCATCTGTATGAATGTCATGATGTGGGTTATTCCCACATTTAGATTTAGTACTAGAAATTTTTATTGGGTCATTTTAGTAGTGATGTGACCTAGTTGGGGGCTCAATATGTTACATTCTCAACATGTTTCATGAGTCTTCTCTTTGTGAGGACATTTCTAGAATCTATCACAATGCCAGTTCTATGAGTGACCTTAAGGTCCTTGAGCTGCTCTTTGGTCCTATTATTCAAGAACTTTATAATATCATTAACCAAATTTGGATTGTTTTCTAGCTCATTGGTTGTGCTAGTTATATATATTTGTTGAGGTAAGTAGTTCAATCTCATAACCTATTAGGGAAAAGTGGGACCAATTCTTAGATACCAGGGTGGATATGTTGTCCAAAATAACATGTTTGTCTTCTTTTAAAGCTAACTTTCCCGCCACCATATTTAACTTAGATAGATCTTCCTGGGCCTCTTCCTTGGTAGTGTTTATTTGGGCTAGCAAGATTTATTTTATCTTTGTCTAGTCTTTAAGCTGTAAAAATATTTCATATTTCTTTTTATCTAGATGGTCATAGTACGTAGCTCCATTTCCTTCACACTAAGGTCATCGATTACTTTAGTGAAGCATTCTACTATATTTACCAAGGGAGATTGGTGTGTCCTTGATTTTTCTTCTTGGATCATCTAAACTTGTTGGGTTTTTAAGATTCATTTTCTTTTTGTAACCTCTCATTATCTTCATGTAACCTTTGCATGGACTTATTTCTCTCCAACAAGTAATGATACAACTTCTCTATCTCCTCATGACTGACCTGCAATTCTAGAGTTTTCACATGTTTTTCCTCAAGAAAATATAATATCTTCCTTAAGACCTTCATTTCAGTGTCCTTGTGCTTCACTAAATATCCCATAGTAGTGGGGTCATTTGGATCTATACCTAGAGCTATGATCTTATTTTCTAGTTCAATTACCCTTGTTTGATTTTCTCTACTAGCCACCTTTTCCTACTTCAATTGTCTATTAATTTTGAGTACCATTTACTTCATCCTATTTGCAGTGGAAGAGAACTAAAGCACCCAGTTGTACAACATATCACCTTCTTGTTGGTGCAAGTCAATTATATCAAATGGATAAATATCATTTACATTGAGTCTTACTTGAGTTGCTATGTAATCTCTTGGAGAGAGTGGATTTGGTGCCTTATGTTACAACAAGGCTATATTGAATGTGCCTTGATGGTGATCCACCATTGAAATAAACTTTTTTTGGGTTGTATCCTCCCATTCCTAAGGGAAAATATCCCTTTTCAGCTCCATATTTTGGTCTTTTATGTCTGGGTAATGAGAGAACAAAGAGGGTTGTTTCTTTGTCATTCCTTCACCTGTAGATGTTTACAGGATACCTTGTGATAAAAACATAGTTGAGATGTGTTCAATATTTAAGGTTGGTTCCTTAGGGTTTTCCTCAGCCTCAATATCCCCTTGATTTACTTGAAATATTCCTTTCCCTTTATCCAAGGTCCCTAGCACACTATCCTATGTTTCCACTTATTCATCCCCTTTAGGATTTTTTCTCCACTAATCATCTACATCCATTCCAAATTGCATATCTGTGAATGTCCTTTGCACAGGTTGGGTATTCAATATTATGCTATATTGGGTTGATGATGCAACTTGGTTGGGGATCCCACTTCCTAGGATCTTTCTAATTTCCTCCTAGGACTCTAGATTTTTAGTCCTTTCTACCAAGTAATTAGGATGATGCTTATAAGTTGGATTCCTTGCTCAGATGACAACATGTGGGTAATATACCCATCATCTCCTTTTCCAAAACCAAATTGCATGAGATTTTCTTCCGCTATAACAAACACTTTAATTTGATTAACCAAAAAGGGACCAACCTCCTATGGTAGAGGGAAGGTAATGACCTTTCTATGTTGAGAAAATAAGAAGTGATTTTCTAGCAATGTTTTCCTGATATATTCAAAGGAAAAAATCTATGGTGCCAAGAAGATAGGGAGATTGTAGGGTTATTTCTCAAAGACATATACCTTGATGATGGTATGGTATTTAGCTAGGTGCTAATACCTTGTCCTAGAATCATTTCTCAGTTGTAATGTATGACTTATCTTAGGGATTACTCTTGGAAGTGGAGTGCCATGTATCGAAGTGTAAATGGAATTTATGTATTTGTTGACATAGAGGATAAAACTAATTTTATGCTCTTGTTTCATCTTCTCATTGTTCCATTCAGTGATTGGTTTCATTTTTCCAAACTAATATATAGTATTGACTACCCCATCCTCAAAATATGGGTGGTTTTGAGATGGGATGAGGTACACTAGGTAAGAATGATATCTAAAATATGTGGAACTTTGAAAATTTTCCAATTGATTTGCCATGAATTCTTCTAGGAGTTGGAAGTAGTCAAACTTTGGGATACTCAAGGCTTCTGAGGGCCATAGAAGAGAGAAAAGGACAAGGATAGACCCATCAAATACTTTTTCATGTTCACATGTTAATATTTGGTAAATGATGGCCACAATTTTTCTGGTGATTTTAGGAAACATGTTGGATTTGAAATGAGGTGGTATAGTTGGTAATGGGGTATTGGGAGCTAATGCATTACCTAAAATAATCTCCTTATTAGACTAGGATAGCTCTTGATACTTGGCCTCTAGGGCAATTGATTTTCCATGAATTCTTCTAGGAGTTGGAAGTAGTCAAACTTTGGGATACTCAAGGCTTCTGAGGGCCATAATAGAGAGAAAAGGACAAGGATAGACCCATCAAATACTTTTTCATGTTCACATGTTAATATTTGGTAAATGATGGCCACAATTTTTCTGGTGATTTTAGGAAACATGTTGGATTTGAAATGAGGTGGAATAGTTGGTAATGGGGTATTGGGAGCTAATGCATTACCTAAAAGAATCTCCTTATTAGACTAGGATAGATATTGATACTTGGCCTCTAGGGTATGGTATTTCAAATTTTCATAAGGGGGCCTCAAGAAAACGATTCATTTTGGCAAGGAAATCTCATGATATGGTGCAAATAATTCTACATCCATTTGTAGACATCACTTTGCATTCATTATCTTGATAGTTAGCAACACACTAGTAGACAAACTTGGCTAAATTCAAGGTTTGTGGGATGATATATTAGGTTAGGTTTGATTCCCACATGTGTAGGTAATCATGGTCATTTTCTGGATTGGTTTGAGAATTGTGAATGATTGGGAATATGTCTAATAATGATAGGACATGTTTCTTGGATAATTGAGGTTTTTTATGAATAGAGGAAATGGACATTTTACCAACTTAGGAGTAAGATTAATTGCAACAAATGAATGCAAGGGCCTTTGTAAGTTCATACGTTACCTACTTTTATGATTGGAATCTATACATGAGGACTTTGTCATAGTTCTTTGAGAGATCGAGTGTTAACTTAGTCCTTTCAACGTAATTCTGATTTTTCCCAATGAGGGTTTTTTTCCCCTATTTTAAACATTTAGGTTCCACAAATTACCATATCATTGGTGGAATCCTTTGAAATTTGTAATGGTGTGAAATTTCAGTGACATCATGTATGATGTCAGCAACTCCCCATGGACATGTGGTGACCTCTTGTTGGTTGAAGGGGAAACTTGTGTGGCATGGGTGATAGGCCACATGTCATTTGGATCGAGATAATCCATTGGTTCCCTTTGTAATTTCTATTGGGTCCATTTAATCTACATGGGAGCTATCGATTGGTCTCGAGTAATTTCCTATTACCAAGTCCACTTGTCCTCCGCCATTCTTTAAGTCCATCGTAGTGTGGCATGTTAGTTCCATGGGGTGTTGTGTCAGTTGTCAAGTGTGCATCATGTCCTAGTAGTGATTGGTCGTTTACCTCAAAAATTCAAATAGCTTCACATTACCCCTGACAGTGGTTTCCTCACTACTTTGGGTGATGTGATGCCAATGAAAAATGGACATGTGTCCCAAGGTAAAGAAATATTGCATCACCAAAGAAACGTTAAGGCCCTCACATGTTCATGATGCAACGTGCAAGGAGGATCATTCATATACCCTCTTTCATGAAGTATTTGACATGTGTCCCCCCCTCTCCTTGGTCTTGGCTATAAGCCCCCCACTAGTGAATTTTAAAGGATTTTGGGGTCACAATAAGCCCCTTTTTATTCCCAATGGGTGCTTAATCATTTTTTTAGGTGTGCATTCCACCTTTTAAGCCCCTTTCACCTTAAATCAATCCCCTTAAGCCTATTGCTTTGTTCACATTCTCATAATTGAGGCCCTCTTGTCCTAGAGCTTTCCAAATTAGGTCCTCTGGCCTTAACATTTTCCCAATTCTTTGCAAAATTTGGATCTTGTACTAACAATTTATAATGCTGGAATATTTCTCTGAGCAATTTAAAATTTCTTATAAATATTGTCATGAGGAGTAACATTGTATATAAATATTGTGGTAAGTAACATCATCATGTAGAAGATGGAACTAAGCTTCATAATAGGCTATAGGAAATCTATGGTCGAGAATCTAGCCCTAGTAAAATATTGAAGTTTAATTCATTCTTAGAATTACTAAGATTTTGAAAATAAATCATTAGATTCCATGGTTGCAAAAGAAAATAATCCAACTAATACATTGATATATGTAAAGAATACAATGTTGAAAACATACAACATGATAAAATATAGCTTAATATTTAGAATTACAAGTGAAAATGAAACAAAACTAAGTGAAGCCTGCATTTTTAGGCATAATGATATCTTCCCTACCTATAAGGAAGATGCCTTTTGTTGTCACTTGATAATGCATTGTGGTTCATTTTTTATTTCATGAGCCTTTCTTCTCTCACAAACTTATCTAGAGATTCTTGGGGTTTAGTGTCAGTCATTATTTGTAGGAAGAGACTTGGGAGGCACGGATGGAAAGTTTTGTTACTATGGTGAACCCAAGGCCCAAGATTTCATTAGTGATCGATAGTAGTAAGAAGCAATCCAAAAGAATTCCCTTCCTTATAAGGGTCTAGAATATGATTTGTGGAAGTAGGGGTGAAATAAAACCAAAAGGAGGAAACACCGTACATATTTGATGTCTAGAGCATGAAATATGGTAGAGACAGAAAGATGTCCTATATTGGAGGATGTTTAGAGCATAATAGGTATTAAGGAAATAGGCTAGAAGAGGAATTCCCTAGTTTGGGTGCGGTCATATGGTAGTGGAAGAACTAGTCCAATGAGAGGTCACTTAATAATGAGCATTCCAATTCAAGGAATATTTTTTTCCTTGATAATGAACCTACCACTTCTAAGAATGTTTGTTTTAGCAAAGGACTCAAACTTGTTAGCCTCATAATCCTAAAGTTCTATAGTCTAAGTATTTTCTAGTATAAATGTTTTTAGAAATTAGTTTATTCTAGTTTGTTAGGATAAGGATGTTGAAATATTGTAACTACAAAGAGTATTCTATTTTATTATTGATGTATTATTCATTAGATCAATCCCCTTTTGTGTATTGATCATGTTGGGAATTGTAAATGACCAAATCCCCTTTTGCGGGTTGGTCAAACCCTAATTGTAATATGCATAATGAGAAGTCGGCCCCTGGAATTAATTAAAGTGCTTATAACCACCTAGAAGGAGAAGTCAGCTCTGCCAGTGAAAAGACACGTCCTTTCAACACCTGCCAGATTGTATAAATAAAGGAGGCTAGCACCTCATTTGATCACTCACTCACTTGTTCATCAGAGCGCAAGTTTGGAGATGCAGTTGGAGAAGAAGGAAGAGAGAGAAAGGCGCATTACTTGGAGACTACTTTCTGTAGTGTTTGGTTTATTCTCTTGGAATTGTATTGGCTATCTATATTAAGGAAGTTTTTGTTGCGTTTTCTCCCCCATGAGGGTTTCCCAAGATAAATGATGTGTCTCTTTTGATTGTGTATTTCTCAGTGATCCTATCTATGCTATGGTTATCTAGTGAATTGAAAAGAAACCTAATAATAGATTAAACTCTAACATGGTATCAGAATTAAGCTGAAGAGAGGATCTTTCACAAGAAGAAGAAAAATGTCACTTTTGTTGTACATGAAATTTAGGGCTTTCTATTAAACAAGAATTTCAGCCCAAGAGCCATCTAGAAAAGTGCACCCTACCTCAAGGAACTCTTTGGCACCTTTAGTGCACCTTTTTAGTGGCTAGATCTCCTGGAAAGTGAAACCCTATTTTTCACTAGTAATAGAAGTACCAGGAAACTAGAAGTACCATAAAACCAGAAGTACCAGAAAACCAAAAGTACTAGAAAACCAAAAGCACCAGAAAACTAGAAGCACCAGAAAACCAGAAGCACCAGAAAAATAGAAGCACCAGAAAACTAGAAGCACCAGTCCAGAAATCTGTTGGTCAAGTTTTAAGGGGGGAAAGTTGTATTTTTTGAAATCTAAACACACCAGGCTACTCGCCTCAGCCAAGCGCACCTCCTGGTAAGTTCAAAATTCAATTTTGATCACTTTTATTTTTTGGTCATTTTCCTAGCTCCAAGTAAAACATGTCTACAAGCACTAAGCTTGTTGACAAGCTAGAAGGTGTGGAAAAATTCCATGCCTGGAAGTATAGGACTATACTCATTCTTGAAGAGAATGACCTAGCAAGATTTCTTAAATAAGATGTACCAAAAACCGTCGATGCTGCAACTAAAGAAAACACTAAAAGGACACAATTAGGGCCAAAAGAATCAATGCAGATTCTATCAAACATCACTTGATTCCTCAAGTGTCTTCAAATAAGACTCCAAAAGAAATGTTTGATTCCCTAACCAAATTATATGAAGGAAAGAACATAAATCAAAATATGAATCTAAGAACTCAACTCAAGAATACAAGGATGTAGAAAGGAGAATCAATCCAAGAATATTTCTCCAAAATATCAGAATTCAAAGAACAACTAGAAGCAATTGGAGATACTATAGATGAATACAAACTCATAATGACGACCCTTAATGGTCTCACAAGACCTTGGGATGCATTCATCCAAACTATTTGTGCCATAAAGGAGAAACTACAATTTGACAGTCTTTGGGAAGAATGTATTAAAAAATAATCAAGGGTAGCTAACCAAGAAGCTGTTGAATTTTAATGAAGATTTGTACCTTGGACAAGTGGTTCCTATGGTTTTTTTTAAACTTTTACCTGGGAATGTGGTCCACAACTTAAAAGTGGGTCTTTTTCATAAAGTCACTTTATAAGTGGTAAAGTGAACTTTAAATTAGAAAGTGAAAAGTGACTTAGGAACTTAATGCACCAAGTGGGTTTTTATTTAAGTTGGGTGAGTGAAATTAAATAAAGTGAATATTAATGGAGCATTTAATTTCAACCGTTGATCTTGGGCAATGTGAGCCCTTGGATCAAAAGGGAAACCTAAGAGTCACTTAGGGATTCTAAAGGAGAAAAAAGGCCAAATGAGAAGTCATTCTTTCCAAGAGAGATTGAGAGATTGAGAGAGAGCAAGAGAAGGAGAAGTTTCCATTTTTCTTAAGAATAAAGAGCAGCAAAGAAGTGGCACGAATTCCAAGGCAAAGAAGGGCACGGATTTCGAGGCAACCAACAGTGAGAATAAATCCGTACGGTACGGATTTGGTACAGCCACATTTAATGTTCCTATTCTGGGCCGTACAGCAGCACGTTTTCCAAGGAAAAGGGCACATTTAATGGTCCGTACAGACCGTACAGCCGCCGTACAGTAGCAACAAATTCTGGGCACATTTTTCTAGAAGTCCGTACAACATTTAATGTTGGGACAGTCTATACGGTACGGCTGTCTGTGCACATATTTCGAGGTGGCTGTGTTTGGGTTTCTTCCAGTTAATTTCAAGCATGGAAATCGAGGGAAGAGATAAGTAAATGCTGTTGGTTTTATTTTTGCTAAAAATGTAATTTCCAGAAATTGAAGAAATAAGAACAACTCCCTCTCTCTCACTGGTTTTCCCCACACTGGGGTTTTTCCAGGGTCAATTGACCAAATATCATTGTGTCATTAAATGTTTGCTTGCTGGTTTAATTTTTGAGTTTTAAGACAGCCATTGAAAAAGATCATTTATTTCATGTGTTTCAGTCAAATTTCATTTTAATATTTAATGCATATTAATGTCTGCAAATTTCATTAATATTGGGAATGAGCATTAAACATTTGGAGTGATAAGGAGTGACTGAAACCGGGATTGGGATAAATTGCAGAAGTGAGAAAACACTCAGAAAAATCAACATGGTATCAGAGCTTGGTTGGCTGTGAGTAAAACACAAAATTTGCAAAAGTTGGTTCGCTGAAATTTTCACTGTTTCGGGACAGAAGTAGTGTGGGCAGCGGATAAGAGGGCATACATTTTTTTTCAGCAGGTTGGGGATTGGAGATTTATTTTGGGTTTCAGTTGAGTGGATTTTAGTCATGGCTACAGGTTTGAGAGTTGAGGATAGGTTGGATGGGGCAGAGAACTTTAGTTCATGGAAGGCAAGGATAGTGTTGCTATTTCAGGAGAATGAGCTATGGGATATTGTTGAGGGTACTACTGCTACTCCAGTGGTTGCTATTCCGACTGATCCAACTGCCTTGACTGCCTTCACTAAGAAGGAAATCAAAGCAAAGAGGATATTGTTTGATGTGGTGAAGGACCATATTATTCCTCATGTGTCTTCTAAGACATATGTACATGAAATGTGGACATCTCTTAAAAACTTGTTTCAGAATTCCAATGAGAACAGGAAAATGGTGCTTAGAGAGAAATTGAAGAGCATCAAGATGACTAAGTCTGAGTCTGTCGCATGTTATCTTTCTCAGATCACACAGGTGAGAGATGAGCTTGGAGCTGTTGAGGAGGTGATACCCAGTGCAAAGCTTGTGAGGACAGCCTTGAACGGAGTAACCAAACCATGGGTTGTGTTCGTGGAGGGCATTGTAGCTAGGGAGAATGTCCCTTCCTGGGATAGGCTATGGGATGCCTTTGTACAGGAGGAGACCCATAGAGGGTATGTGCATGGTGTTGGCTTGTCTGGTGTGCATGAGGATGAGGAGAATGTGGCACTTGTTGCTAAGGGAAAGTGGAAAAAAACCAAGAAGAGGGGCAATCCTGGAGGACACAATGAGAAGGGAAAGACTAAGAAGGGGGAGAAGGATCTGAGCAAAGTCCGATGTTGGGCTTGCCAGAAGCAGGGGAATTATGCGGCTACTTGTCCGGAGAGGAAGAAGGGGATGAAGAAGAACGTGGCAGCTTCAGCAGCAGTGGATGAGTTCTCAGCACAGTTTGAGCAGGAGTTCTCTTTAGTTGCTGGGTTGCCTTCTAGCACTTTACCTTCGATAGTTTGGTACATTGATAGTGGCGCTTCCCGTCACATGACTGGTGTCAGGAGTCAGTTTTCAGAGTTGGCAGAGATGACACTAGGGACTGATGTGGTGCTTGGTGATGATCACACTGTGGGTGCAGCTGGGGTGGGGACTGTTATATTTCAGAGGGAGTCACTTCCTCCTCTGAAATTGTGCAATGTCTTGTATGTTTCAGGCTTGACATGGAACCTTGTTTCAGTTTCTTCTATTGAGGACCGAGGCTATGAGGTAGTATTCCGAGGGGGATAGGTGCTTTTGTATCCCAAGGGAGGGAGCATTACTTCTGCTAGAGTGATCGGTGTCAGACAGAAGAAGTTGTATAGGTTTCCCTTTCAGACAGTTGGAGCATTGGCTTGTAGTACCAGCAGCATAGATTTGTGCGAGATTTGGCACAGGAGGATGGGTCACCTTCATCATGGGGCACTGACGATACTGAGGGAAATTTCCACAGTTTTGCCAGACTTCAATATTGAGCAGTATGATGTTTGTAGAGGATGTGCCATGGGCAAGTATGCTAAGGCTCCATTTCCTGCTAGTGACAACAGATCAGCAGGGATCTTGGATTTGATTCACTCGGATGTTAGCGGGAGGATGTCATCTCCTTCCTTAACTGGTTATCAGTATTATGTCTTGTTTATTGATGACTATTCCAAGAATACCTGGATCTACTTTTTGAATACCAAGGGAGAGGTCTTCAGGCGGTTCCAAGAGTTCAAAGCTCTTGTGGAGAACCAAACGGGGAAGAAGATCAGGTGTTTGAGGTCGGACAACGGAGGGGAGTATACCTCCAATGATTTTGATGACTATTGTGCGAGAGAGGGCATACAGAGAGAGATGATTGTTTCTTACAACCCCCAGCAGAACGGGGTTGCAGAGAGGAAGAAAAGATCAATTGTAGGCACAGCTCGAGCGATGATCCATGATCAGGGGTTACCTTTGTTTTTGTGGGCAGAGGCCTGCAACACTGCTGTTTACTTGCAGAACAGGAGTCCTCGTAGAGCTTTGGGGAATATGACACCGGATGAGGCTTTTACTGGGCAGAAGCCTCAGGTGGGACACTTACATATTTTTGGTTGTGTCACCTATTCTTACATCCCCAAAGAGTTGAGGAAGAAGATGGAACCCACTGTAGAGAAGGGTATCTTTGTGGGTTACAGTGAGATCTCGAAGGCGTATCAGATTTACATACCCGCATTGAGGAGAGTGGTTGTTCGACGGGATGTAAAGTTCGAGGAGCAGAAGGCCTTTGAGATATCTCGAGAGTTAGATCAGAGAGAGCCACCGACTCCTAGCACACAGCAGGGGAGTCCGGGACAGGGTTCAGAGCCACAGGGGTCTGGAGGTACAGGTGTTTCCGGAGTTATAGGGTCACAGGTGGTGGTTCCACAGGTGGGCAGACAGAGCAGTCCGCAGGTTTCACAGGGAAGTCAGCAAGGCAGTTCACTTGGTTCACAGTATAGTCCACTAGTTGGCAGTACTCATGGTACTTCTGGAGATACAGGCTCAGTTTCCACAGGTATTGGTATAGGGTTCCCAGGTACAGGTGCAGGTTCAGGCAGGGCAAGTACAGGTACAGGATCACAGGGCATGGTTGGTCAGGGTTCTAGTGTTTAGTATTTAGGTGTTGATGATGAGGAGGTTCCATCAGGGAAGAGGAAGCCCAAGTGGCTTCAGGAGACTCTGAGGGAGGCAGATGATTTTGGAGGACCGAAGAGAGCTACTAGAGAGAGCAGGCCACCGGAGAGATTTTGTGCTCACATGGC
>ML781631.1:314599-339885 GCA_009831015.1 Picea engelmannii | reverse complement strand
TGATGCACTCAGCAGGAGGGTGCATGAATTACATGCTATAGCCATTAGCATGTATCAGACTGATATTAAAAGAAGAATTTTGGATGCTGCAAATGTAGATCTGCAGTACAGAGAATTGGTAGCGAAGATACAACAGGGTAAGATGCCACAGAAGATGGAAATTTATAAATTGGAAACCGATGGGATATTGTTGTACAAGAACATAATTTTTGTACCCAATGTCTAGTGCTTGAAATAGATGAGTTTGTAGGAGATGCATAATGTGCCTTATGGAGGGCACCCTGGATATCAAAAAACAGTACCAGCAGTCAAGAGCCATTACTTTTTGCCGAGTATGAAGAGAGAGATCACTGAGTACATCACCAGATGTATGGAGTGCCAGAAAGTTAAAGATGAGCATATGCACCCAACAGGGTTGTCGCAACCTTTACCCATTCCTCACTGGAAGTGGGAAGTGGTGACAATCGATGTTATTACAGGATTTCCCAGAACAAGCAAGATGCATGATTCGAGCATGGTAGTGGTGGACAAGCTTACAAAATCTACCCATTTTATTCCATTGAAAACTACTCACAAGGCAGCAGATGTTGCTGATATTTTTGTTAAGGAAGTGGCACGATTGCATGGAAAACTCTGATGTAGGTTTCTCTTTCATCTAAATGCCAGTGGCCAATTTTGGTTATAACCTTCTTTGCTTCATCTAACAATATAGGGCATTCGTTCCTGAAGAGAAAGAAGTATGCACGTGAAATAAACTGATCACAAATAACAACATAGGATTTATTGTACCTATTTTCCCATAGAATGTTGAAGTATACATGGATCGCGAGCTCCGAAGAGTGCAAATTCAGGATCATCCTGATAAAAGCGTTCTTGGCGCAGATGAAGTCTAGTAGATACGAGGCCATGTAGAAGGTGGGGGTATCTCCCTCCTTTGGCACCTGAGCCTGTTTTATGAAGGTTCTCAACTACTTGGAGATGATGGCACCCCAATTGAAGCCTGTGCTTGAAATGGCAACTGTAAAATCCAGAGGCACCCAAGCCTCTGAAAATCAAGAGCATTCTTTCTCCCCATGTAACCTACAGAGTAGAGCCATGAGATATATGTAAGGTTCCATGAGATTGGTTGTTGGATACCATCCAGTGGTTCGTTTTGTGAATTTTTTGTCTTCTCTCCACCAAGATGACATTATTTTGTTGGTATCGTGTGACACATAGAAAATCAAGACAAAATCAGTGCTCAGCTTTAGTTCAAAATATTTGAGCTTATAGTAACTATGAACCTCTAATGGTAGGAAAAATCCGATGCATTCGTCGTTATCATCATTGATCAGACATTTTTGGGCATCAGTGTGGTCAATAATTCACTTCAGGAGCTCGATATAAGGAAAGACTGGAGACCGGCTTGCCACCATGTTCATATAATCTTTGTGAATGTTGGGCAGGACTTCCTTGTCGAGTTTCCTTATTTCAGGATCTCTATGCAGGGTATACTCGAGGGGTTCTTCTTTCTTGATTTTCTTGAAAACTTCTTCCCAGCGAGGAAATGCCATCTTGGCTGCAATGCTTGCTTCAGTATCTCTAAAAGCTGGGGGCTGGACAAAGGGCTCCTTGGTGATTCTCTTAATGATGGACACTATCTTGGGAGAGAATTATAATTGTCTCGCAACTGATGGGGAGGAGCCTTCTCCTACTTTTGATTCTTGTAGGTTAGGGGCTCTCAGAGATTTCCTGGTGGAAGGCTTCTTCGGAGGCATTGTTCCTGCAATTTAAAATGCCTTTTGAACATGCATACAGAGAAGCATTGGGTGTGTACATGTAACAATGAAATGCATGAAAACAATTAACAAATACATACATGTAATTCTTGCTATGACAATTGCTTAATACTCACTGAACTTTGGGTGTTTTGTTTCGGGTTGTTGGATTCACTCTTCTGTTTGTTTTGAATTTCTTGCTGCGCAGAATGGGGCCATGCACAATGAATCAAAAAAAATATAACTAGAGAGGTACTACCAATCATAACGATCAGTTAATACGTGTAATAGATGTAAATTCAAAATAAATTACCCTCAAATTTCTGCAAATAAACCTTAACTAGTTGACGACGGAAGCACGAGAGAAGATACATTTTATCGGTGGGTTTAACGGATCCTTTTGATTCATGCATGAATTAGTAACTAATACGCAATCTATGAATTAACTACCAGCTTTGAATGTGGCGTGTCTGACACATGAGGTAAAATGTCTCTTTGCGTCACATCACTCTGGCGTAGGGATCAGGGAACGACTGTTTACTCCTTACCTCTGCGTAGTGTTCATTATTGCATTCTTTTCTGCTGAAACTGAATGGATCGGCCTTCAGAGAAATCCTTCCTGACGTTGTTCACGGGAAAGGAACACTTTCATTAGCCAACACGGATGAAGGTCGATACTCGGCTACTTTGACTTTCCAAACAATTTTCACCACCTTTATCTTTCGCCGATGCCGAATTTCTCAAGTGAGTCAAGGAAACTCTGGGTCGTTGATTCGTGCAGACATTTGGTGAAGAAGATTGAGTGGTACCCAAAAAAGAAAATGTTCATATATTTTTTACGGTGTGTTGAGTGCTCAACAAATGGCGATTCACTGGGTGAATGCAAAATCTCTGATTCCTCTTTTCTTCCCACACAATTTATTCATATCTACATATATTACGATATATTTATTTATTTATTATTATTATTATTATTATTTTTTATTATTCAATGAAAGTATCGTTTTAGGGCTTGGCCATTTACTGGGAGAGCATCAAGTTCCCCCCTCAAGTTTTTCAATCGATAGGTACCTACCTCGATTCTCTCAGCTAATTGGAAGGGTCCAAGCCATAGGCTTTGAAATTTAGAGTGTTTTCCCTTGGGTTCGTTTGCTTTGTCCCGCTTAAGCACTAAGTCACCTAACTGGAAGATCTTTTCTTTAGCCTTATGATTATCAAACCATTGTTTCACTATTTGTTAGAAAGCCAGGAATTTTGACTTAGCCTTTTCTCTCTCTTCTTCCAACATGAGTAGAGTGTTGATTCTTTGTTGCATGGATGACTAGGGTTCTTCCTGGGAGTCTTGGGCCAATTGAAGAGATGGCAGATAGAGATCGTTCGAGAGGATAACTTCTTGCATGTAGACTAAGAAGTATGGGGAATTTCCTATGGCTTCTTTGGGTTTGACCCTATCATCCCATAGGGAATTATGAAGTTGATTATGCCAATTTCTTTGGTTATCTGTAACCGTCTTTTTTAGTATCCTTACTAGGTTTTTATTAGTCGATTATGCCACACCGTTTCCCTATGGGTAGTAATTTGTAGAGTACTTGATTATAATTCCTTTATCCAGAGTAAACTCAGTCAATAGGGTAGAAGAAAAGTAGGCTTCATTATCAAAGACCAGAATAGAGGGGGCGTCAAACCTTGTGATCAGATGTTGTCCTATAAATTGGATTACTACCTTTTCATTTACATGAGTCAGAGGAATGGCCTCTACCCATCTGGTGAAATAGTCAATAGCAGTAAGAATGTACTTATCGAGTTTTGAAGAACTATGCGTAATTTCTCATATGATATCCAACCCCCACTTCTCAAAATGCCTGGAGATAGTCACGGGCTGAAGTGGGATTGATGCCCTTTTCTCCTTTATGGCACATAACTGACAAGTCTTACAAATCCTAGCGTGAGTGTGAGCATATTTAAACAAGGTGGGTCAGTAATAGTCAACTCTCAGAATCTTATGGGCATTAGTGTTTCCTGCAAAGTGTCCTCCAAGAGGACCGTCAGGGAGTTCCCTCAACACCTTGTCTGCATCTTCTCATTTGAGACATCTCAATAATACCCCATCATATCTAATCCGGAAGAGTATCGAATTTATAAGATGATATTGTGCAGATTTCAATCTTAGGGCTCTCCGTTCCTTAGGGATGAGGTTCTCAGGACAAGCCCCATTCTTCGAATAACTCAAATCCTTGTACTAGGAGCCTTGTCTTGGGGAGATGTATGCTACTTCGTTGCACCATAGTGCCATTTCGTTTTCCCACCCGGAATATTCATTTGCTTGATCCTGGGATTTGCCTACGAGCTTACACAAACCCTGTCCTCTTACTAGCTTGGCATCTTTTATATCTAGATCAAATTCATGGACTACTTCCATCCAGTTCACCCTTATTTCCCCCATTTCTTGTTGGGTAAACAGGGATCAGACCGCAGGGTGCGGCACATTCACCTTAGTGTGATTTTTGAGAATTTAGGACCTGAAATTCTTTATTGCCTTATAGATTGCGTAGGCCTATTTATCTATGGCATGATAATTGAGCTTGAATCCTTGAAGATTAGTACTCATAAAGGACACTGGGGCTTCATTGTTATCATCATCTTTTTGGGTCAAAACCACCGCTAGCGATTGGTCGGAGGCGAAAGTATAAAGGGAAAATTCTCTATTAAAATCGAGACTTTGCAACACTAGAGCCCAGGATATGGCATCTTTGATATTGTTGAAAGTGTATTTTCACTCATCATCCTCCTTCAAATTGACATCCTTTCAAATCATCTTTTGTAAGGGTTTGATCATTTCGGCGAAATCGGGGGTGAATTTCCTTACAAAGTTGATTTGCTCGAAAAAAGACTGCATGGTTTTCTTGTTATGGGGTAGCAGGAGTTGAGATATGGACTTAATTCGTTATGGATCTATGTGGATAACTGCTTGTGATATAATATGACCTAACAACTTACCTTCCTCGACACCGAAGATGGTTTTCTTAGGATTTAGCGATATACCATATTTTCAGCACCTTACGAAAATCTGAGCTAAGTGGTGGATGTGTTCTTCCCTATTCTTCGAATACACTGTTACGTCATCTAAATATACTACCATGCACCTATTGATAATCCCCCGAAAAGCCACATCCATGGCCCTTTGGAAGGTTTCTCCTACATTGATTAACCTAAATGGCATGTATTTATAAGAAAAGGTTCCCCATTTGGTTCGAAAGGTGGTGTTTAAACGGTATTCCTGTGAAACCAACACTTGGTTGTAGCCTGAGAAACCATCTAGTAAGGAAAAAATATTTGAGCTCGACATGGTCTACAGGAGTTGCTCCATCGGCGGGATTGTATAATTGTCATTTTCTGAAGCGCTATTGAGGTTCCAAAAATATATGCATAGTCGGATTTCGCCCGACTTTTTCCTTATCGGGATGAGATTTTCCACCCAGGCAGAATGTCTGACCTAAAAAATTTTCCTCACGTCTAGAATCTTCCTTAATTCTTGATACATGAGAGGCTCTAGGGACAGGTGATACTTCTAGAGCTTTTGTTGGAAAGGTTTCATTTCAGATTTCAACAGAATGGTGTGTTGAATAATGCGGGTATCGTATGTTTTCAAATCCTTGTAGGACCATGCGAAGACATCCTAGTATTGTCTAAATAATTTGAGGTTGGATTTCCTCTCTTCCTTAGACATAGAATTTTCGAGATTAACATTCTTCGGGTTCTCTGGAGTCCCAAGATTCACAGTTTCATGGAGGGGGGAAAGAGCTACAAGTCTTCGCATTTTTGGGTCCTTTAAAATGATCCTTTAGATCAAACAGACTCTCTAGATTAGCTATCCCCTTTGGGATTGTGTAAGCTTTCAAATTTCCAACATCTTGTCCTGTTTGGGGATTAGTTTCAGTTGTTTTCTCTCAAAATTCTTCATCATCTATGGCTAGGTCTTTGAAATTGTCTTGGTTGGTCAAGAAGTTTATGATTTGCTCGTCACCTTCAAAGACTTTCCAATTGGAAATATTGTTTGGCACTGATGGTTTCTAGAGTAGCTCCACAATGAATCGGGAGGCTTCATAATATTCTAAAGGAGACAATTGAGAAGTGGCTATGGCCAATGAGTCAGCAAGAACATTCTCTACTCTCGGGATTGCGGTGATATTGAAAGCGTCAAAGCACTCTATTAGCCTATGCACCTCCTAATGGTAGTTCTTAAGAGGAGGAGAATTAAAATCAATAGTATTTCTCACTTGTCTAATAATGATATCATAATCCCCGAAAACCTTCAATTCCTTGACACCCAGATCTATGGCTTTGTTTAATCCTTGCACTAGAGCTTCATACTCGGTAGTGTTGTTGGTACATTCGAATTCTAGCCTGCAGGATAGGAAATAACGTTGTCCTTTAGGATTGATAAGGATACACCTGGCTCCTGAACCTTCTTGTGATTTATATCCATCAAAGCAAAGGGTCCAAATCTATGGAAGGTAATCACCCTTTCTTCGTTCTATACCAATTTCTTGCTTACTGATCTCTCGTCCCGTAAGGTCAATCACAAGATTTTGGCAAAAAAGAGAGTTGTCTATTGACATCAGTGGCTCCTCTTCAAAGAATACTTTGGAGTTTTGGGTAAGAGGAACAATGGACACTAGAGGAGCAAATTCCTCGAAGTGGGAATCACGGGAGTAATTGCCCAATACCAGGAAATTGGTAGATGCGGGTTAGTTCGGTGTTTCTAGGTCGGTGATCGTATGTTTTAGATATTTTTCTTTGTCGATTCTGATCATGCTCTTGTATCCCTTTAGTGGTAACCAAAGGTCTTCCCAGTCTCTACTAAAATATCCATTCAACCTTTTGGACTAGTCACGACTTAGCAGTAGTCCATATGCCTCTAGGATATCTACTACAATGATGTCAATTATTTGCACGAAATTAGGATGTGTCGCTATCCTGATCATTACATCTTTGAGTTATCCCATAACTTTGACTTGGGTTTTGTCTAGTTGTATGACATTCTTATCACTTCTGAGAGGGACAACACCTAGTTTATTACAAACAGCCAAGGGAATTACATTAGAGGACGCCCCAAAATCTACCAAGCAATTGTGAAGATTCCTTTTAAAAACTTCGAACGTTAAAAGGAAAGGTGGTACAAAAGGATTCTCCTTCCTACCTTCTGAGTAGGAATTTATGGTTGGCTTTCTTGCCAAATATGTTTAGGATAGATCCTTCTTATATCCATTGCCTATAGTCGGGTCTTCTATCAAGCTCAGAGCTTGCAAAAGAAAGTCTTTCTGCTGAGGAATCCTACATATATCCATAACTGATATATTATCCTTCATCTTTTTAAAATCTTCGACTACGTTGTAATCTAGCTTGGGAAATTACTTGGTATGGATGTTTATGGGTTTTTCGTCGGGAGAGAAAGGTATATTCAGACGATCAGGAGTTAACTTACTTTATGGGGCCTAGGTGGTGTCAGTATTTTTTTAGCCGGGTTGACCGCTACTACACGTCTGTGCTACTGAAACTTCCGTGGGTTGTTATCGAGACTCAAACAAATCATCTGAAGACATGATCACGTCGGGATCCCATATCAACATGGCTATGTCTCGTGGTGGGTCAGCTTCTTCCTGATCAACAATATTCATGGCTGAACTGCTTGATTGTTCGGTCAGTGAGACTTCGTCGTGAAAACGATTGGCCATTAAATTCATGGCGTGGACCCATTGAGGGAATTCTCTTTTAGAGTGGTTATCCTAGTGATAGGTGTAGAAAGAATCAGAGGCAAAATTCACTAGTGGTTGGGGCAGGCTCAATTGCTTTGAAAGGCTGGTTTCTTTTAAAGACAAGATTATAGGGTCTTTGGCCTTGGTTTCCTTCCCCCACGCTTCTTTTCATGTCTATAATCTCATTTGATAGTTTCTTGACCATGCACTGCAGATATTCTATATCTCCATTACCTTTATCGGGAGTTTGTTCAGTCGGTTTCCCCGATGGCCTAGTCAAAAGGAGTCCTCTCCTAGGAGGGGGTTGACTTTCTTTTCTTACTAGAGAGGCTTGGACTTCTTTACATCCTTTCATCTGAAATTCTATCGTCTTGGCCTCTTTGAAATTCTCCGTGAGGGTTTTCTTGGCAGCTCTTTTAATGAACATGGAAATAGAAGCCAGATGTGCATTGGCATAAACCTCAATCTACAATTCTTGAGTGGGTTTTTCCGCGGGCTAGAACTTGTTTAAGATGGTCGTGAATATTTGATTGAAATATTTGACCCTTTCTTTTGGGGTCATGGTGGCTGCGAACAACTCAACCACCAGGGCTCTTGTGGTAGTTTCTTCTACAAATTTGTTTAGAAAATCCTTTTGGAATTTAGTCTAGCTAGCTATAGATCCTACCGAAAAATTAAAATACCACGTGGAAGTAGAGTTTTCAAACATGTAGGGGAAAAGTCTACATACTACATCTTCATGTTGAACGTTCATAAGTCTGATCGCAAGTATGAATTTCTTGATATGATATTCAGGAAAGCATGAAGTTTCAGGGTCGTACTTGGGGAGCATATTTTCAGGGTGTCGGGGAAGATTATGTACTCGTCCGGGGATGGCCACAGCATCTCCAACCAACCAAGGTTGGTTGTCTTGAAGTGGAACTTCTCTTTCCTCCTCACAATCATTTTTCCCTTCCATATCTTCGGAGTCGAAGTCAATCTCTTCTTCTTCCGAAAAGTCATCAGGCTCGAGGATGTTACGAGTCGACGTCTCGGGTATGAGATCAAGAGGTTCTTGGATTTCGATGATCGCAAAATCTATTAAGTCTTCAACGAAGTGTACGAAAACTTCTTTTGGAGTGCTAACCACTGGTCTACTTTGTTGTTTTCTCAGAGGGAGGATGGGATTTAAGGACAACATGTCAATTTGTCGAGCGTAGGCTCTGGTGATTCTCCTGAATTGATTCACTTCCTCATGAGAGAGGGCATAGGGTACTTCAGGGTGAAAAGGTTCTTCCTCAGACTTGGGTGAGTTACCCACTTTGGGAGTACTCAATAAGTGTGGGGTGTCTATTGAATGACTCGCCATGCATGTGGACCGTTACGAATCTGTAGGTTGTTTGAAAATTTATATAAGTTATATATTCAACCATTCATTCTCAGGCCCTCCTTCTAGCACCAATTCAGTTGATGGGTCTTAAATCCCTTGATTCAACAGTAGGAACCAAACCCACCACCGAGGCCCAATTAGACATTGTAGCATTTAAGATGGAATGGTTCTCCAGATCTTGCGATCCGACCAATTTATCGATGGGATTTGTGTCTTCTTGTGAAGGTTATCCCTTCAGGTAGGACCATTATTTTCTGTATTTTCTCTTTGTTGGTTGTGGAGCCTGATTATCTTCTTGATTTAGAGGTCTTTTACTTTCAGCCGTGTTTATGCCCCATGAAGTATTTACACCCCAGAAGTATGTACACTCTTCCACGCAGGGGAGTGCAGAGGGGGGGTACCCCTTCTACGAGGTCTGGGGGGGCTATCCCCCCGGCTGGGGGGTTTGGGGGCAAGCGGGCCCCCAGCGGGGGTTCGAAGGTGAAGCCCCCGAAGAAAAAATTGCCTTGTAAAAGTATATTGTAATTTCATTGTAAATCTGGACCGTTCATTATAAGGTCGCAGATCTAACGATAGAGATTTTGTTAGGGTTTTTTTCCCTAGAAGGCAACCCTATTTTATGAGGGAAATGTATTGCGGCTATGTAGATTGGAAAGTATTATATTCTGAGAGAGGATACTGTGAGAGAAAGAAGAGGAAGTTACATCGGGTTTTGCTGTAGGTTGTATCCCTTCATTTTGCTAGATAATAATAAAGAAAGGACCTGGCAATTTCTCTGGTGGACATAGCCCACACTGGGTGAACCACGTAAATCTGTGTCTCTCTTGTATTGTGTATTTTCTGTGTTTTATTTCTGCATTTGTTTTATTTTATTGCTCCATGGTCCTGTTTTTCTAACACTCTTGAGTGGGGCTGGTTTGAGAGATGCACGCTAGCATAAGCCAACTTGACAAGTAACAAGATTGAACTTCAACTACTCGAAAGAGGCTGAGCATGGGATAACCTGCTACTCAAACATGCAGACAATAATTCTATAACAAAGGGCCTAGTAATAATACATTAACCAAATGAGAATCCAATTACTAACTGAGAATCTAACTAACAAAAAGAAAAACACATAAGTAACCAATATCATGGCAAGAAAAATAATTCATCTACGATAACATTCATTACATAACAACACAACAATTTATCTTCATCATTAAAGCAAAGAACATCAAAACATTGCACCAGATAACTTGCCAACATAATCGATTTCTCTTACTCATTTACTACATCATTCTTGGAACAGGATAGGAAGTAATTATTCTCCAACTCCAATCACATACATCTAATGAAAACAACTTGTCTTTGGTCCAGAAGGAATTCTCAATTCATAGCAATCTCAAAATAATTATCAACAAACCAAAAAGAAATAGTTCTTACAACAACCATCGACCCTTGACTAATCAGTCGATTTCTCTAATTATAATCTAAAATTCAACTGCAATTAACAGCTAAATACAATTCAGGGAAAACAAAAATTTCCACGTGGCTTGATCATCCAACAGTTTCTTTCAACAGTCCACCTGAGATGTCTCTTGAAAAGGGTGACTTCTTTAATATTTAGACCAGCAGATAAACAGATCTTCATAGGTTTGAGCCCATGGGAACCTGTGTTGTTCCATAGGCGCAACATATATGCCTCTGATATCCACTGCATGCATTTGATACTTTTCTAAACTGGAGTTCAACTATTGCAACATGGCTCGAGCTATGATCGAGTGTCTTCCAAATTATTGCACTTGCCCTGGATTTGCATCGGTGACCTTTGTGCACTCTTCGGCCCAAAGTGAGTCTTGTATGGAGTGCATCTTGAACACATTGTTCAATTTAGTGAATTCATCGGGGGTTCCAAATTCGGGGAGACTGAAAACTTTCATTACTTTATTAATTTTACCCCAGTGTTTCTGGCACTTGGTCCATTGCTTTTGGATTTCTCGGTGTGTGTCCCGGGTCATCTTTGCCGAGTATTCAACGGATTTCTTCATGCGGTCAAGACTACTTTTTCCAACTAGCCGAATGCCATGATTTTCCTTTTCTCGACCCTACTGAACTGCCTCAATGTATTCGAGTCTCTATACCGCTTGATGTGCCTTTTCAAGCCACCTTTCCATTTCTTTGCATGTCACGAGTGCCATGAGAATATCCTCTTAGAACTCGACTATGTTCTCAGTTCACAGGTGCCTTTCTTTCTTGAACTCGTTATAAACTCCATTGAACTCTTCCTTCAAATACACGGTGGTTTGTGTAGCTCCTTTATAGTATTTGACAAGATGGCGCATGTGTTCGAGATCCTCCCAGGTGTCTGATAGTTCCTTATCATATTTCCTGGCTCTGTTATGAGCGACATCTAAGAGGGATTTTCCTACATCGATCAGTTCAAAAGTGCGAGCATCTACAGTGTTGATTAAGTTCTCTTCTGTGGTAACCAATATGGATTGATCCAAAGTGATCCTTCACCTTTTCACAGTCCTTTGAACGATGGCCTTCCTCTTTTGATCGTAGGAGATCACATAGATTTTTGCTACTTCGTCTACCGGTTCTGGTATCTGTTGATCTCCCCATGAGAGGTTGTTTCTCAAGCTACCTGTCGTGTATATTTTCTCAGGAGTGGGTTCTCGAATTTCTTCACTCTGTTTTGTGGATCTGGCCTCTAATTGTCATTCTTCTAGGACTTGAATATTGGGTGTAATGGAGGCATCAAGTATAGACTCATTGCCTACTTGCTCGTCGACTGTAGAACTGTCAATTTTCTTTTGTGGAGTTTCACCACTCGGTATTTCTTCTCCTTCCTGTCTGTCGGACTCTCTTGTGTGGAGGCCACCTTCGAACCATATTTTGATTTGTAAGGCCTGCTTGTCTAGCACCTCGGGCTCAAGGCAAGTGGTTTTCATAAGACTGTTTTCCTCTTGAACTCGCACCGGGGTGTCGTGAGAAGGTTTTGAACTCTCGTCGTCATTGTAAATATGTATAAGAGTGCTTGAGGGATTGGTCGCTTGTGTCTCTATCAAGACCCAACCTGTCTCTGGTTGAGTTGTCCCTTCTTCTAAAGGATCGATCGACGATGTTGCAGGTTCAGGGTTTCCTAACACATGGGTGTTGTCAGGGACTGTGGACCCAGGATCATTTGACTCCGTCAGGATACTTTGAACAGAAGTTGAAACTGCAGGTCCTATGAAAAGATATGGGTCATCCTGCATCCATTTCATAAGCAACTCAGTTTGTTGAAGTAACAACGTACCCCTTTCTCATGCAGCTTGATCTTCCCGGAGATCCCTTATTTGTACCAGGGATTCCTGGTGAGTTCTCGCAGCTTCAATGTCTTCTTCGGGATCACTTATTTCTTCATCCAATTCATATGCAACTGCACCTCCTAGGTGTCGTCTAATTTCTTGGACTGCCTGCTCCAGAAACGTTGCATGTTCTTCATGGCTCATAGCTATAAACATGGTTCCTCGAGGATCATCTTTTCTGGATGCCACCATATTCCAGTCTTAGGCATTCTCAATAAATATTTCATCCTCAAACTGGTCATGGGAATAGGGCTAACAGGATGATACCTGTGATGCATGTTGTAGAACCAATCCCTTGGGGTTGTGTTTGTGAAATCAGTCAGTTTGGAACCGAAATTCCAATTGACCTAGCCCGAGTTGTTTATTGTGCATGGTATCTTTGACTATGCAGAATTCGATATCAAACCCATATGGTATGAAATCCCTCTTCTTGTCTTTTACTAAATTTGCATTTTATCCTTGCAGGATGGTTTGATAGCAAATTTCCCCTAATACTAGCTAGTTAGGAGCATAAATGGGTAATAAGTGGGGTGCCCCTGTGGTGATGAAAACCCTTATGTAGGTTTCTCATTCGTCTAAATTCCAGTGGCCAATTTTGGTTATAACCTTCTTTGCTTCATCTAAGAATATAGGGCATTTGTTCCTGAAGAGAAAGAAGTACGTGAATGCAATAAACTGATCACAAATAACAACATAGTATTTCTTGTACCTATTTTCCCATAGGATGTTGAAGTATACATGGACTGCGAGCTTCGAAGAGTGTCAATTCAGGTTCATCCCAACAAAAGCGCTCCTGGCACAGATGATGTCCAATAGATACAAGTCCATGTAGAAGGTGCAGATATCTCCCTCCTTTGGCACCTGAGCCTGTTTTATGCAGGTGCTCAACTTCTTGGAGATGATGGCACCCCAATTGAAGCCTGTGCCTGAAATGGCGATTGTAAAAGCCAGATCCATCCAAGCCTATGAAAATCAGGAGAAGTCTTTCTCCCCATGTAACCTGCAGAGTAGATCCATGAGATATATGTATGGTTCCCTGATATTGGTTGTTGGATACCAGCCAACAGTCCGGTTTGTGAATTTTTTTTCTTCTCTCCACCAAGACGACATGATTTTGCTGGTATCGTGTGACACATAGAAACTCAAGATGAAATCAATGCTCATCTTTAGCTCAGAATTTGTGAGCTTATAGTAGCCTTGAACCTATGATGGCAGGAAAACTACGACGCATTCCCTGTTATCATCATTGATCAGACATTTTTGGGCGTCAGTGTGGTCAATAATCCACTTCAGAAGCTCGATGCAAGGAAAGATTGGAGACCAGATTGACACCATGTGTAAATAATCTTTGCTAATGTTCTGGAGGACTTCGTCGTCTAGTTTCCTTGTTTCAAGATCGCTATGCGGGGTATATTTGAGGGGTTCTTATTTCTTGATTTTCTTGAAAACTTCTTCCCTGTGAGGAAATGCCATCTTGCCTCCAATGCTTGCCTCCGTATCTTCGAAAGCTAGGGGTTGGACAAAGGGCTCCTTGGTGATTCTCTTAATGATGGACACTGGCTTGGGAGAGAATTCTACTTGTATGGAAACTTATGGGGAGGATCCTTCTCCTACTTCTGATTCTTACAACTTAGGGGCTCTCAGGGATTTCCTGGTGGAAGGATTCTTCAGAGGCATTGTTCCTGCAATTTAAAATGTCATTTGAACATGCATACAAAGTAGAGTTGGGTGTAGACATGTAACAATGAAATGCATGAAAACATTAGCAGATACATACCTGTAATGCTTTCTATGACAATTTCTTAATACTCACTGAAATTTGGGCATTTTCTTCTAGGTTGTTGACTTCACTCTTCTGTTTGTTCTGAATTTCTTGCCACGTAGAATGGGGCCATGCACAATGAATCGGATAGGATATAAATAGAGAGGTACTACCAGTCATATCGATTAGTTAATACGAGTAATAAATGTAAATTCAAAATAAATTATGCTTGAATTTATGCAAATAAACCTTAACTAGTTGACGACGGAGGCATGGGAGAAGATACATTGTATCGGTGGGTTTAATGGATCCTTTTGATTCGTGCACGAATTAGTAACTAATGCGTGATCTACGAATTAACTACTATCTTTGAATGTGGCGTGTCTAACACATAAGGAGGTAAAACGTCTCGTCGCATCACATCACTCCACCGTAGGGATCGTGGATCGGCTATTTACTCCTTACCTCTACGTAGTGTTCATTATTTCATTTTTTTCTACTGAACCCAAATGGATCGGCCTTCAGAAAAATCCTTCCCGAGGTTGTTTTTGGGAAAGGAATTCTTTCATCAGCCGATGTCGATGAAGGTCGGTACTCGGCTACTTTGACTTTCCAAATGATTTTCACCACCTTTATCTTTCACCGATGTTGAATGTATCAAGTGAGTTGGGGAAACTCTGGGTCATCGATTCATGCAGACAGTCGGCGAAAAAGATTGAGTGGTACCCAAAAAATAAAATGTTCATAGATTTTTTAGGGTGTGTTGAGTGCTCAACAGGTTCGTTAAACATACTCTGATGGACTCGTCCGAAGGATGAGCTTACATTAACAAGAATATGTTATCCTCTTCAAGATTGCATAAAAATAAAGAGGTACTCGGAAAAAATGGTGGGGGGAAATTTGGGAAAGAAATGTGTCTCTATATTTGTGTTAATGGCAGTAATAGTCGCTCTTGGACATGACACCCCCTTCCTCATTGAATCTGGGTTGGGAAATCCATTTGTCTCTCGTTTGACCTTGTGCAAGTTCATATCTTGGGTCGTCTCTGAGTCAATGTTGCCAAGACCATTGTTGTGTCGTTAATATGTTCAAGAGAATTCCAACCTTACAGAAGACTTCTATCAAGTCAGCCATCTGGAGTTATCAATTCTTACCATGCCTCCCTTCCCTGTGTCAATTTCAAATCATCTTCACACTTTGATCTACCTTAACTCAGTTACTTGTTTCATGTCATTGATGGGGGATACATCAAGGCCCTCCTATGAAAATTCTTTTCTTGTCGACTTCAACTCATTATCCATGAACAAGACTTAGAAATCAGTTAGTACCTTAGAACCTGCATGCCTCAATGGCAGGTTTCTTTGCTTTCGATAGTGGGTTCACATCATTGACCCCTGATTGAGATATTTTATCGAGTGCTCAACTTCAGCTCATTTATTCACATTCATTGGATTGTACTGAGTTACCTTGGGAGTCATTAACATCAATGGTGATTTCCCTTGCACTTGTTAACGGTTTTCATCAATGGTCGGTAATCAAGTGGTTTCTACCATGTTCGACTTCAGCACCTATAATAACATGGTTAGATTCGTACATACAGACGACGCGATTGAATACCTTCGACCTCATTGTTTTGATCCAGCTTGTGATGGAGTATTTATGATTTGTATTAACACATAGATCCCCTTTGTATGTCTCGTGTCTATGTCCGAATCTGAGTTTTTTATGAGCATAGATCCATAGTGTATTCCTCGTGGTTATGTAGAATATTGGTGAAATGGATCCACAGTGTATTATTGGTGGCCATGACTGACATTTATGATTTAAATCACTTGTAGTTTGAGTATGGGAATGCCTACCTCAAAAATGGTATAATAATGCACAGATTCTTAGTTGTTTGTAGGTTTATGATTGGTCCGCTCCTTGTTTCCGACACACACGCATATTCTACAAAGTGTTTTGGCTATCAGGAGTTCCATCCTCATACTTTGAGGGGAATTCTGTTACAAATTATTTTAGTCACCCTGGTGATGTTTCTACAACATGTGTTCATGCTTCCAAAAGAACCTTTCTTCATTAGAAAAGTGTCTAGCTCCCTCTTCTACAAAACTTGTTTTTACAAGGTCGTTGCAGGTCATCCATAAGGTACAGTTCGGAAATGCCTAATTTCCACAAGATGTCATGAAACCGGCTTGCGATGTTTCTGCAGGTTGCACTATAGCCAGGGTGCGGCAGCGTTGGAAGACTGAGAAAAGGTTGAAGTTCACAAAAGTTCTAGAATGGATCTTCTAGAATATGAGGTGGAATCTGTATGGTTGGGATCCTACTCGCTTCTATGATTTTGTGGGATCATACTAATCTCTTTAAACCATCTTTCTTTCTCCTAATAATCATGGATTTCTCATGGAAAAGGTTAAGCAAGATTAAGAAAGAAAGAGAAAGAAAGAGAAAGCAAGGAATTAATGAAGGAATAGGCTGAGAATTGTGTGAGGGATTCTATCTCTATTGATTCTTGAGGTCTTCATGTGTCCATCAAGTTATTTTGGATCCTCTTCATGCAAGTTTGGAGCAAGGGTGTGTGTTGGAGAAAAAGGCCAACGAAAGGGAACCTTGCAACATCAAGGTTGTTTGGTTGTATCTTCCACTTTTACTTAATAAAATATAGTGGAATGTTTCTTTACCATAAAATAATTCTCATTTTATTACATGACTCCTTGATCACATGTGTAAGTTTTCATTGAATATACTATTGTTTCTTTCACTTGGTTGGTTTGTGTTTCATTGCAGATCCAATATCACAAGAGCACCAGAGCGGAGCAGGGGAAACAAATATATAAGGAAGTGATATTCAAAGGTATGTCATTCATATATTGTTTTATAGTAAACTCAATGATTAAATATTAGGGAAAGTGTCATGTCATGTCTCGTTTTGTTCTAGATCTAGGTGGATCTAAGGAGATCAGTTTATGTCTGCATTCACTGATTTATCCAATAATAGATGTGTGTATATTTCATGGATCTTAAAAAATCAAGCATAAAGGATAATTATCCTTTTCCTAAGATGGAGTTTCTTCTCCAACAAGTCATAGGATCATCCTACATGTCCATTTAAGATGGTTTTTCTGGGTATAATCAAGTCTTGGTTGTTGAGGAAGGTAGAGAAAAGATAGATTTCATAACACCTTGGATGACATATGCATATGCTCATATTCCCTTTGGTTTAAAAAATGCACGAGCTACATTTCATAGAGCTATGGATCATTCTTTTGAGGGATTGATAGGAAAATTCATGGTGGATTATCAAGATTACTTAACAGTACACTAAAAAACAAGGATCGATCATGCTCATCACCTGAGGAATTGTTTTGACAGGTGTAGGTTATATGGTGTTTCTTTTAATCCAAAGAAATGTTTGTTTTTTGTAACCCAAGGAAAACTATTGGGTCATATTGTGTGAAAGGAAGGAATCTCTATTGATCCAGAGATACTTAAAGCTATAAATGATCTTAACCCCCCATCATCTAAGAAGGGAGTTCAATCATTCTTTGGAAAGATCACTTTGTACAAAGATTTTTTCCCTCACTATGCAAGTATGGGAAGCCAATCAATTTATTATTGAAAAAGGACCAAATATTTGAATGGACCATGAATACACACAAAGATTTTAATAATATCAAAAAGAAAATCACTATAGCTCCAGTTCTCATTTGCCCATATTTTCAAAGAGACTTCATTGTTTATTCATTCGCTACAGAAATGGTTGTTGCATCTATTCTTACTCAGACGAATGCCAAGGGTGAAGAATTTCCAATTAGTTTCATGAGAAAGACCCTTCATGATCGTGAATTGAGATATTTAGAATTGGCATCACACTTTCAGACTTACATACTAAATTCTCATGGCATTGCATATCTTCCATCCTCTACTATGAAGATGCTTTTAAATTAGCAATTGAGAGAAGGAAAATGGGAAAATTGGCTGGCAAAGATTCAAGAATATGATATTAAAATTAAACCTTTAAAAGTAGTTAAAGGACATGGTTTATTTAAACTAAATGCAAATAGTGATTCTTTGGATGGAGTAATTTCGATCTCAATAGGAGAACCCATGGAAGTTTCAGAATGGTATAAAGATATTATATTCTACTTGAGTTGCGGACAATTTCCAGTCACCATGAACTCTAAAGAGTGAAGAACATTGAAGATGAAGTAAATTCAATATGTGTTGATTATTGATATATTGTTTAGGAGGAACTATGATGGAATATTGTTGACATGTGTTGATGAAAGGAAAGCTCAATAATTGATGAATGAATTCCATGAAGGTATATGTGGTGGACATTTTGCACCTAACACCACCGCCAAAAAACCAATAAGGGATAGGTTTTATTGTCCATCATTTTTTAAAGACTCATATGCTACCATAAGGAAGTGTGTATCTTGTCAACAATTATAAGGGAAAATGAAAAAATATGCAATTCCATTACAACCTATATCAGTAGAACAACCATTTTCCCAATGGGGACTCAATGTTATTGGACCAATAAATCCAAATTCAAGCAAAGGACATACATATATCCTCGTCGCTATAGATTATTTTACAAAGTGGCCAGAAGCAGTAGCTTAAAAAGGGTCGATTCTGAAGAGTTGATTAAGTTTCTCAAAGATAATATTTTGTCAAGGTTCAGTGTCCCAGAAAAATCCATTACTGACAATGGCTTAATTTTCATTGGCTCAAAATTTACAGAATGTTTTGGAGAATATGGGATTGTTATGGGGAAGTCATCAAATAATTATCCACAAGGGAATGGTCTTTCATAATCCACTAATAAGACACTCATTCATATATTGAAGAAAACTATTGATAAGAACCAAAGGAATTGGAATTTGAAGTTGACTCATGCTTTGTGGGAAAGAAGAATGACTCTAAAAGATATCATTGGGATGTCTCTATACACATTGTTTTATGGGAAAGAAGAAAAAATGCCAATTAGCCATGAGCTAAATTCCTAGACTTTTGTAGTTAATACAGAGGATGTAGATGATAGTTCACCTATGCAAAAGAGAGTGAACCAGTTATTGAAATTTGAGGAAGAACGAATTAAAGCCTTAAATAGAACTTCTCAGAGACAGTAAAGCATCAAAAAATATTTTGATTAGAATGAAACCGTAAAGAATTTTCAAAAGGGTTAATTGGTGTTACATTGGAACAAATCTAAGGAGAAACCATCGATGCACACAAAATTCGAATAAATTTGGGTTGGAACATATATCATTGAAAAGAGCATGGGTTTTAATGCTTGTATGCTCAAATATATGAAGGGTAAAATATTAATACTCCCTGATAATGGGAACCATTTGAAAGGTTTCTTCACCTGAAATTTTCTTATTTCCTTGTACATAATTTTTCGTTTACATAGTTTGTATATTCTTGCCTTTTTGAAAATGTAGCCCAATTGATGGAAGCATTTGGTCATTAAGATTTTGGATACTTGACAACCCGTAGGGGGTTATCATCCCACAGTTGGAGTGATTTGTTGAGATCATTTTGTGTTTCCTGGTTTTCCTTCCACATTCTATCTTCCCAACTTATTTTTTTCCATTTCTTTTACCTCTTCTACACCTCCCCTTATTTTCCTTTTTATTTTATCCTTGCTTATCTCTCTTTCTAGTTATTATACTTAGTCATATTTTAGTGATTAGAGGGTTCATGGGTTGGTGGGTTTGCAAACCTTCATCTCCATCCACTTTTTCATGTCATAAGTCTTCTACTACACTCAACCAATTTTTCAATTGTATGGGTTCACATGTTCAAGCCCTCATCCTCCAAGTTTTGTGACCTTCACTTTGCACCCCAGGTTCCATGATCTACATTTCAACCATCATCCTTGTCATGGGTACCAAGATCCAAAGTATTTTATTCCTTTTGCATGAAAGTACGAGCGACCACATTTCTACACTTAGTATATTTTTTATCATCCATAACCACAGGTTCGTGGGTTCCTAGGTTGGCAGGGTCATGAAAAGCTTCATATTCAAATTCTCTCTCATTTGTCCCCACCATTTTGTTGATTTTCCCAATATGAATTAAGTGTTGTTTAATGCTAACAATTGTTTTACAAGCTCCGAAAAGATCATCATTAATGGCGAAAGGATCAAGGAATTACTCATTAATCTTCATTTTCCAAGGCATTAAATTATCATTATCTCTCCAAAAACAATTATTTGAGGTTATTATCCAGCTAAAGAGATAGTCCCATCAACCTATGGAAACATCATATAGAAAACAATTTTTTGGTGATACTACGAATATTTTTGTTCATGAATACCATAAATTCTAGTGGTCAAGAGCATATTCATATTATTCCTCTCCTCTTCCATAGAAACATTTAATTTTTGCATCTGGAATAGCTCTTTTTGGGTGTGCTCCTGAGGTTTTTGATTATAAAGAACTTGTTGCATGGTGTGTGGAAAATTATGTGCCAAGTCAAAGAATTATACAACTCGAGGATCATTCTCTGAATTCTCTTTCACCTCAATTTTTTCACAATATGTAAAAGCTTACAGAGCCAACTCTTACTTTCAAAGGTGAATATTGTAGATAATTATTGAAGAAACATAACAATGGGCTTGACCTCCTCCCTAAATATTTGGAGAATCCTAGATCTATCCTAACATACATAACCATAATCCAAGTTGAGTCCTTTAAAGACCCTTATCAAGAAATTACATGGCTATTTACGAGGTTGATAGGTCAGAAAAACATTGATTCTATCTCTCGCATGATTTTATATATTATGTATTTTACAATGCAAGAAAAAAATATTTTTTATTGGGGAAAACTCATTTGTATCGAAATATCGTCCCATTTGTCACACTATAAAAACGACACAAATTTTTTTATGGCCTCTTATTTGATATTTTATATTGTGCATTTTTGTCAATTCCCAAACTTAACCATAAGTATAAGGGTGAATTGTGAAAAATATCCAATTACCTTTTGGTATCACGCACTATGGAGACATAAGACCCCTCTATTTTTCTATGAAGTTTATAATAATTTTGTTTCAGTATTCAAAAGGTTGTTGTTGGGTGAAAACACACCAAGGATATCTAACCAAGATACAATATTTTTACAGAAAAAAAAGGAACAATATAACAAATGGAGAATCACAGTGTCATAAGGATAGTTTTCTCAAAAGAGAATCCTTAATTTCTCCCGTATCATGTATCAGACAAACTATTTATTACAAAGGTGGGAAGGAAATATAACTTTTAGCTACAGTTTTTCCATGAAAAAGGGAAAAATAAATTTATTCCCCTACCATGGAAGATTGGACAGTTCATGTTCAGAAATATAAATAACATTGATGAATTTGCAAATCATTTCAACAATGTGATATTAAGGTATGTTGAAAATATCAAAGGTTTTGATGTGAACAAAATCTTTGTGGTACATATTCTTTCAGTGGGTTTCAGTAACTCTTTAATTCATACTATCTTAAATGAAGAAGAAGAACGTAACATCCAAATCACTCCTCTACACGACATTTTCAATTTAGAAACATTACTTACCAATAATTATTTTTATAAGTAAAGGGGAAAAGGTCCCATTGAAAGAAGTGCTCAATATCCAATTGTTACTCCCAAGGATACTACATCCATGAGAAATGATCCAACGACCCACCTAGTTAAAAAGGTTTTCAATAGTAGTTCTAATGGAGGGGGAGAGAATAATCCCCCCCCTGCAAAAACTGAGAGTTTACACAAGCAACCTGTGAGAAAGAAAAGGAAAAATTTAGTGCAAGAGGAAGAAGTTAATCTTACAGAAAATGGCGTCCAAATATTTTCTTTGGAGGATATGGAACCAAAAGTAGATATTGAGAAAATATTTCCTGCAATAGAATAGCCAAAAAATATGGTTCAAAAAAATTATTTACTCAAAGTTGTTGGAAATGAGATCTTTAGTGAACAAGAATCCTTCACTTTTCAAAGTGTTTTTTTTATAAAGAGTCTAAAAAATTGATTGTAGAAAGAAGTGACCATAAGGATAAAAAGGGAAATTCCTTCTTTGAGGTTGACCTGAAGGATATGCGATCATCCCAAATTTCCAAAATCGATAGGGCAACCGAGGATGCACTTGACGACTCTATTGATGGTTTAGAAGATGAAAATTCCAAATTAAAAGAGAGGATTAGAGAATTGGAAACTTCCTTGATGCCTCTTCCAATCCCGGAAAGTCCTTTGACAATGGTTAAACCAACTACACCCAATATTAAATGAAAATGATCTTTTAGTTTTCTCATAGCAATCTGAATTTATGTAGAGAAAAACATTAAAAAGAGAATGTCATTGATAATAAAAGCATGGGAGGTATCAAAAAATATTATTTCTTTCGGTTCAAGGGCACATGTTTTTCATGAGTATCTCCAAGTTGATTTAAAGAGTGAAGAAGGATTCTACACAAATGTTGTTTTTCCATTTGGAATAAAATTCTCAAACATGAAAATATTAAAAAGGAGAGAAGAGGATTTTCCTTCTCCAAGACGAATTAAGCAACTGAATGCTTGTTGGAAAGAAAAGATCAAGAATTTGAATAACATTTTCCAAGCATGTAGTGAAGCCATAGTAAAAAGAGAATAATTATTCAAAAGACTCACAGAGATAGATTAGGCAGGAAGCACTGATCAGGTACAAGATCCTAAGTTAATTCTCAATTCAATGATTATGAAAAAGCAACAATTTGATAAACAAGTGGAGATATTAAAGGGATAATCCACTGAGAAATTTTATGGAATAATTGAATATAATGAAGAAGAGATAGATAATTAGTTGGTTGATTATTCTATGAAAAACAAATATATTGAGGAGGAAATACATGGTATTTCTCATGACTTGAGAGATTTGGAAGGAGAATTAGTTAATATCAAAATTAGGAATGAAATAAATGTTGCACCAATGAAAAATTACATTGAAGATTGGTTTAAAACAACAATTGATAAATTAACTAAAGAAGGCCAAGATGAAATAGTTGAGACGGTTCCTATAATCGTCAATGGGAAAAATAAAAATATAGCAGCAAGCAAGTAAACATGAGAAATATCATCATAGGAAGTTTATGTTGATCACATATTTCTTTCTTTATCAATTTTTCATCAAGTTACTATGTTTCTTTTGTTGGATCATGTTGTCATTGATGCCAAAGGTTTAATTAATTGATGTCAAAGGATTGATGTCAAGGGATTGATTTATGCAAAAGGATGATTGATTAATTGATTTCAAAGGATTGATGTGAAGGAATTGGTTGATGCCAAAGGATGATTGAATGATGTAAAAGGTCAAAGGTTTGATGTATACATGTCTTATCATAGTATATTGATGAATATGGATCAATGAGTTGTCATTGATACATGATGCATAAATGAAGATGGATAGATGTGGTTTCATTGGTATATGATGCATTATTGGATTGATGTAAAGATATTGAATCATTATTGTATTATCATGGTTGAMAAGGTGTACAAATGGATGAACTCCAAAGTGGTCTCCTTATGGTGAAATCCCTCATGGGAATACGCTTTGCGGTTGAGTTATCCTTGAAATATGGTTATGCTTATATGTGGAATATTGAGTTGAAGATCAGTAAATTTGYCAGTGGAACTATCCTTGATGGATAGTTCTTGTCATTCCATTTCCSGTGGTATGTGGAATGTCACATAACTCCTCATGGTTTGAGAGTTATGGCCTTATGAAGTTAGAGGACCCTCATATGTAGGCAAAGCCCCAAAAGGTCAAATAAGTCAAAAAGATTGCAAAGAAGAAATTRTTATTTAAATGGTAAAGAAAAGTGACAAAGTCAAGGAGAAATATTTAAATGGAGAAMTTTCTAATTATGGAAAGTGGTTAACCCTAAAAATGAGGAAAATAGGTTAAGTGACCTAGAAAGAGGTTAAGTGACCTAGAAATAGGTTAAGTGACATAGAAGGGGGTTAAGTGACCTAGAAGATGCTTCTAAGGAAGTTATTTGGAGAGTATAAATAATAGGCCAGGGTCTCTTCTGAAGTGTATATTTTGTGCATCTTTTGTGTACATCTCTTGTGCATCTCTTGATCATGTATTGAAGATCTATTCTGAGAGGGAGAGTTTCTGGAGGATCTCATGGATGCATCAAATTTGTGGTAAGTCAGATATCATGACCGAAAATTTCTACAACAGCATACCTAGTAGAATATCTAGGAGTATATGCAAGTTATCCACCAATAGAATTTTACCCCGTTCCAAGTTTTGGTACATAGTCCTAGCCAGTAGCATGGGCACTAGCAGACCTTCCATCTCGAGATCCAACATCAATAGAAGAAGTTCAGAAACCTTAGTTTCTGAGGTATATGTGGGTTGTAGTGAGCTAGGTCAAGTACATACACAAGCTGAATGAGGACAGGGCGCGTAGAGTGGATGAATTCATGTATACTTGTGTGTGAGTTGGTGCCAGGCTCTTGAACACTAAAGCAGGTTCTAGATCTGCATTATATGGGCTATAGAAACTCTGGTATGGTTACATTGTTGTCTTGGTGGATACTCTTTCTTGTTGAGTAGTGAATTCTTAAGGCATTCTTGGTATGGTTGTTGTGATGTTGTTTGTGTTGGATGATAGAGTGAGAAACATTCTTATGATTCAGTACTGATATGATTGCCATAATATGTTGGTTTCTTATACATGATTGGGTAGCATTCATATTGCATGGTTGAGGAGCATGAGTAAGTTGTTGGATGATATGAAAATAGTGGGCTGACTTGTTATGCTATGCAAACACCCTCTAATTCATTAAAATAAACTTTACAGGACCTTTCTCAATGTGTTAAAATATGCAAGATAAATTATGTGCCAAGTTTATGCATCTTCTTTTAAATGTTCATGTGTGAGGAATTTTTATTTTAAATGGATAAATATGTGTTTTAAATAAATACTCAGCAAATATAACTTGCATAAAATAAACCATGAAACTCACAACATAAACAAGATGATAAAGGAGTTCACCCCTCTCTGGGCTACATCTCCTTGAGCCTCCATCAATGGACTTGGCTCTTTGGGATTAATTTGTCAAAGATTCTTTTACAAGATTCTAATAAACTCCAATGGATTTTCTTACTGTACCATTGGGTTCATAATACATAAAAACCCCAAAAATGACTAATAGAACTCTGAAAACGGATCTTGGCTCATCCGGGCATGACCTCTTCTACATGTGGCTTCAAGATTCCCTGAGCTTCCTTGTGGAAAAAACACCTGTAAAAGTCATCAAATGGATCT
>ML781631.1:268012-303627 GCA_009831015.1 Picea engelmannii | reverse complement strand
CGAGAGCCGCAATCCCACTTCTAAGGAAACACGGATTTAAATTTCAAATCTTTGTAACAACACTTTGTATTTCTCAGAAATCCTAAGAGAACTATTTCAGGATCAGCTTTGACAGTGTTTTATAACTCTGAGTTTTGAGTATAAAATATGTGAGATTGATCTATCATATTCTTTATTTGAGCTCCACATCTGTTTACTCTATTACAGTTCTTTTATGCATGAAGACCATTTTATTTTATTTTTATGTGATCATATATCTTTAGGTTAACAATGATGGATGTGAGGAAATTTTTCTTATCTTTTCCAAATATTTGGTGTGTGAGGTTCTTGGTCATATCTCAGGAACTCTCTTTAAAAACAAAAGATTTTTATTTTTTTTGGAACCTTTATATTTCTTTGAATATCACGACGGACTTTCTCAAAGTCCTATATTATTTTGAAAATCTAGAAATCCAAAAATATCTTGAAACAGAGAGGAGTACTACCTCTATAAAAAAAACAGGGGGATTTGTATCCCCGTGAGGTTGTCATTTTGGTCCTAACATATTCAAGCGTCAATAGTACTCAACTCTCAATCAAGATGAATGCAATTTTACTCTAAAATAGTAGCCAATGAGTGGCTAAATAGAATCTATGTATAACATCCCCAACCATGACTGTTGGGCATGCCTGGTGAAATTTTTCCATGAACTGTATATAAAATTTAACACATACAATATTCTACAAATACAAAGATTCATGTAGAATATATAGTATAAATACACATTCAAATTTCATAGGAAAAACCCATAAAATAAACGCATGTATAATTACACAATATGTAAATTAACACACAATTGATACTTATCTATGATAAATGAGATCACCAATTGTGTTCAAACCTTCCAAGATATTCCTAGTCTTAGACCGCGCTGTGCAAAACTCACAACAGTGGTAACCCCGAGCTGGGATTAAACTCCACTAGGGTAAATGGATTCTTAACCAAGTTTATGTTACTCAAACAACTAGAAGGACTATGTCACAGGTGCCAACTCAACTAATAGACGACATCCTCTCATTCCACACATGTCTATCCCACCCCAGGAAATGTTCCCCTTCTCTACTCAACAATCCTTCATTTTCCCCATTTCCTTTTTGGGGCTTCAACAACACGCTGGAAAAGAAGTCTCAGAGCCCTGTAGCCGCAGTTCGTCACCTTCAGGAAAATAATTCCCAACAATCCCCTCACCTGGAGAGAATTTCTCATGGGCCTGACAACCCGCCTCTTCAGTCTTCCATGGGCCTAACAACCCACCTCTTCAATCTTACATGGGCCTAAAAACCCTCTTCTTCAGTATTCCATGCACTTGACAACCTGCCTCTTCAATCCAGCTCCTAATCTTACCATGTACATGCACGAGTACATGAACAGGTACCAGAACGGATACAGGTAGAGGTACAGGAATTCCAACAAAAAATTGAAAATCCCTGAGTGAAGAAATAATAAAGGAAAAAGGATAGGAATATGGAACGATGGATTCCTTAAATAATGGATTTCCTGGGAAAAATGCACTATGTCCCTAAATGGTACAGGTATAGTGATAGTCACACTAGATTTTGGAGGACAACTGAAATCCGTGAGTGCATGCTCAACTTGACACTTGTCTTATTCAGAGTTGCTTTGGCCCACTTGTCCCCCTCCTTAAAACATGGGATAAAATAATTATCCGCATTTTATACTTTAAGAAATATTAGTATAATAATCCTTTTTGGATTAATATCCCTAGATTATCCCCTTAAACTTAAGGTTTATCCCCCCCTCCCCTTCCCTAAATGGTGGATTTTAGTCCCCCATACTCTTTTACGTGGTTGGTCTACTTGAAGTGGTGTGTTTTTCCATTAAAATTTGCATGTAAATACATTTACATTGGCATTACAAATACATTTTCTTTCTACATCTTAGCTCACCATCCTATGTACACTTGTATTTACAATTACAGTTGGGGTTTGGCCTAGGGGTATTACATTCTCCTCCCCCTTATTTATACACTGTCCTCAATGCAATGCATACACATATACAACCCAAAATTTCAACAATTTTCAAAAATATGTTGGTATTCTTCCCACATATTATCCTCGTGCTCCCAAGTTTCATCTTTAGGACCGTACTAGGTCCATTGGAACTTTACTAGCTCTATGACTCGAGCCCAGAGTTGCTTGGTATTTTGGTCCAATATGCACACCAGATGCACTTGAAAGGCACCTTCTTTCTCCACCTGAATCACATTCCAATCAATAAAACTATTAGCATCATGTATATACTTTTTGAGAAATGATACATGGAATACTTTATGAATAGACATTGATGCAGGAATGGAAATCATGTATGCTACAGTCCCAATCCTCTCCACTATTTCAAATGGCCTACAATAATGAGCTGACAACTTTGAACAATTTCTCGACTTCAGGGAACTTTTGTTGCCCTTTACTTTCAAGAATATGTGGTCACCCACTTTAAATTCCCTATGAGTTATTCCATTATCAACATATATTTTCTTCCTGTCTTGATGAGCCTTTAAATTCTTCTTTATTTTCAACATTTTCTTTTCCTTTTCTCTGAGTAATTTTTTCCCAGCCACTGCTCTATTTGTTGGATTGTCCCAGCTTACCGGTGTGTTGCACCTTCTGCCATAAAGTGCCTCAAATGGGGTCATCTTTAGAGATGCTTGGTACCCATTATTATAAGAAAATTCTACTAAGTGTAGGTAGTATTCTCATTTTTATTGTTTATCCATCACATACATCCTCAACATATCCTCAATCACTTGATTCACCCTCTTTGTTTGTCCATCTGATTCTAGATGATAAGTTGTGCTAAAATTCAAATTTGTTCCTAATCCCTTAAATAATCCTTTCCAAAAGTTTGATGTAAATTTTGGATCTCTATCATACAAAATTGTCTTAGGTATACCATGTAATCAAGAAACTTCTCTCAAATAAATATCAACAATGTTGGTTGCCTTGTGAGTGAGATTTACTAGAATAAAATGGGCAACTTTAGTAAGATTATTCACCACGACCATGATAGATTCATGTTGCTTGCTTGTTATGGGTAGTTTGTGTTATATTCTTTGCATGAGTAGTATAATTTGAGCATTGCGCTAGGCACGCGAGGGTTCAGGGGCAGCACCCCCGAGAAAACAATTTCTACCTCGGGAAACGTGTCACATATTTAGGTGTTTTTTCGGCACATGGTTTCTTTATCGATGGTTTTCTATTTCTGGTTAGGGAATTAGGGTTGTTGAATAATCCAGGTCATTGGGTTATGGTTTTGGATGCCGCTGGTTCCTATATGTATATTGTATTGTAAACAATGTAACACAAAATGAATGAATATAGAATATGTTGGTTTTCCCGGTTTGGGTTTCCAAGGGAAAAATATATGTGTAATGTTTGTATTTTCCATTGTATATTTTCTATTATTTTATTGAATATATGTTTGCATTAAATATTGTACAAGGTTAAAATATACATTTGGCATCAGAGCTTTGTTGGCTTCAAGGGGACACCTTTGTGGTCAAAGGTTTGGCTCAGGACTGTGATAAGCCTTGTTACAGTTGGAGATTGTGGTATTGTTTTTTCACATGAAAAGAAATGGGAAGAAATTTGGAGATGGAGATTGAGAATTTGAATGGGAAAGGTTTTGAGTTGTGGAAGATCTATTGGTGGACAGAGATCAGTGGATCGCGGTAGATCCAGGTACTACATGTATAGGAACTTCAGCAGATGACTAGAAAAAGTTGGATCAGAAGGAGAAGAACACAATCTGACTGTGTCTCTCCAATTCAGTATTAATGAATGTGTTAGAGGAAGCTACAACCAAGGATTTATGGGAAAAGATGGGGAAGTTGTATCAGTCTAAGTCCCTAGTAAATAAACTATTCCTGAGAAAGAAGTTGTATAACCCGAGGGTGAGAAATGGAGACTCGGTGGAAAATCATTTGAATGCCTTCAATACTGTGGTAAGTCAGTTAGTATATGTTGAGATTAAAATTTCACATGAAGATAAATGTATTATTTTACTGTGTTTTTTAACAAACTCCTGGGATAGTCTGGTTATGGCCATAGGTACTAATACAACTTCCTTTAAGTTTGATGAAGTGGTCTCATCCTTGTTGTCAGAGGAGATGAGACAGAAGAATATGGAAGGACATAGCACAAACACATTATTTGCAAGAGGATGTTCTCATGAAATAAATAGATCTAAGTTCTCAAGTGGGAGATCTAAGTCTATGGGTGGATCTAAATATCCCAGAAAGTTTGTAAATGTATGTTGGAGATGTGGAAAAGAAGGGCACTACAAGAAGCAATGTAGATCCAAAGTTGATAAAAAGAAGGGATCTGAAGAATCTGCTTCTACAAAAGAAAAGACCTCCAAGGAAAAAGGAGGAGATGTGTACTTGGCTTCTTCAAGAACACATGCAGATCATGAGGCTTGGTTGGTTGAATCTGGTGCATCCTTTCATATGACTCCCCACATGGAGTGGTTCTGCGAATATGAAAGGTATGATGGAGGTAATGTTTTCTTAGGTGATCATTCGACAACCAGAATCATAGGATGAGGAAAATTCAAGTTGAGGCTCATATATGGAAGGATTAGAACATTGTCTGGTGTTATGCACATCCCAGGTTTGGCTAGAAATCTGATTTATGTAAGAAAAATGAACGATGCAGCTATAAAAACAATATTTGAAAAGGAAACCTGGAAGATGGTTCGAGGAGAAATGGTGTTGCTGAAGGGAGTTCATTCTGGAACTATATATAATTTGCAAGGAAGCAATATTAGTGATGGGTGTAATAGTTCCATTTTTCCTGGTATTGGAGTTGAAGAAGCAAGAACTCCTACAGTCTCTGGAGAAAACGTTATGTTGTGGCATCAAAGCCTGGGCCATATCGGAGAGAAGGGTCTTCAAATACTACACGGTAAAGGTATGGTTGAAGGTATGTCTAATTGCTCTCTAGATTTTGATTTTTGTGAACATTGTCTATATGGGAAGCAGAATTGGGTAATATTCCCCTATCATGCAACGAGGGCAGAAGGAATTTTACAGCTAGTTCACATTGATTTTTTTGGACCTATATCGGTCCCATCATTGGGAAAATCTATGTACTATGTCTCATTTATAGATGGCTTCTCGAGGAATACTTGGATATATTTCCTCAGGAAGAAATATGAAGTCTTTAACTGGTTTAAAGAGTTTAAGGCTCTTGTTGAGAATCAAACAGAGAAATGAATTAAGATGTTGAGGACAGATAATGGTGAATAGTTCAGCGAGAATGAATTTGAATAATTCTGTAAGAAGTGCGGTATAGCAAGGTAGAAGACTACTCCATACACACCTCAATAGAATTGAGTTGCAGAAAGGATGAATAGGACGCTGATGGAAAAAGCAAGGTGCATGCTCAATGGTGTTGGGTTAGGGAAAGAATTATGGGTAGAGGTAGTGGGTACTACATGTTACCTGGACAACAGATCACCCTCATCAACGTTGGATGAAAAGACTCCACAAGAGGTATGGACTGGTAAGGAACCTTCTCTCACACATCTCAAGGTATTTGGTTGTGATGAATATGTTCATGTTCCAAAGGAAAATAGGAGTAAGCTAGATAAGAAGGTCGAAAAGTGTATCTTTATTGGATATAAATATAGTCTCAAAGGTTATAAGCTTTGGAACCCAGAAACTAAGAAGGTAGTCTATAGCCGAGATGTGGTATTTAGAGAAATGAAGGATGATGTTAAATAGGAATTCCTACCAAGTAAGGAAGAACCAGAGAAAACAAAGTTTGATTTAAAAGATGATGAGTCAGACTCTACAGAAGAAAAGGATTCAGAAGAAGAAGATCCTCATACTCCAATATTGAGGAGATCGGTTCGAGAAATAAGGCTACCGGAAAGGTATGCTCCATCTGATTTCCATTTAAATTTTTATTTGTCTATTACTGATGATGATCCTAGAACTGTCAGAGAGGTAGTGGATTCAAAGGATGCAAATCTCTGGAAAAGGGCCATGGATGAAGAAATGGCATCTTTGAATAAGAATGAGGCTTGGGATCTAGTGGAGTTTTCGACTGTAAGAAATCCCATTGGAAGAAAATGGGTATTTAAAAAGAAGTTGAATGCAGAAGGAAAAGTGGAAAGATACAAAGCTCGGTTAGTAGCAAGGGTTATTTCTAGGTTGAGGGAATTGATTTTGGTGAGATTTTTTCTCCTGTTTCCAAGTTAACCTCTATAAGATTTCTATTATCTGTTGTTGTTGCATTTGATTTTTAAGTAGAAAACATGGATGTGAAGACAACATTCCTACATGGGGATATGGAAGAAGAAATCTATATGAAGCAACCAAAAGGTTATGTTGTGAAGGGAAAGAAGGAGCTGGTATGCAAGCTGAAAAAGTCCCTGTATGGTTTAAAACAATCACCAAGGATGTTGTATCAAAAATTTGATACTTATATATTGGGACTTGGCTTCACAAGAAGCAAAGAGGATCACTGTGTGTATTTTAAATTAATTGGTGATCATTTGATTTATTTGGTCTTGTACGTGGATGACATGTTGTTGATAGGAAACAACAAGGAGATTATCCAAGATGTGAAAACTCAGTTGTCCTCTAAATTTGACATGAAGGATCTTGGTGCTTCAAATTTCATTTTGGGCATGGAAATTAAAAGAGATCAGAAAAAGAGGAAACTCTAGTTAAATCAGAGAAAATATGTCGAGACAATATTGCAGAGGTTTAATATGCAGGAATGTAAACCAGTCAAGGTTCCTATTCCTGTTGGGGTAAAGTTATCTACAGATCAGTGTCCCAAGACACAAGAAGAGGAGAAGGACATGTATTTTGTTCCATATGCAAGTGAAGTTGGCAGTTTGATGTATGCAATGGTATGAACTAGACCAGAAATCACATATGCAATGGGAGTTTTGAGGAGGTATATGTCAAAACCAGGGAAGGAGCATTGGGCATCAATAAAAAGGGTTTTCAGGTATTTGCATGGCACTGATAGATATGGATTGTACTACTAAGGAAGATTGGGATTGGACAAAGTCATAGATATACATGTGTTTGTGGATACAAACTGGGCTAGAGATCTGGATCGTAGGAGATGTAGAAGTGGGTATGTGTTTAACCTATTTGGAGGAGCAATAAGTTGGATGAGAAAAAGACAGGTTGTAGTGGCACTTTCAACTATAGAAGTTAAATACATGGAATCCACTCATGCAATTAAGGAAGCAGTATGGTTACAAATATTGTGTTCAGGTATTGGGTTGGTACAACAAGCTGTAAGAATAGATTGTGACAGTCAAAGTGTAATTTTTCTAGCGAAGAACCCAACTCAACATTCAAAGACAAATCATATTGATATTCAATATCACTTTGTGAGAGACATGGTCGAAGAAAAGAAAGTATTGCTGATGAAGGTGGAAACTTTGAAGAATGTTGCAGATTCATTAGAAAAATATGTGAGCACTGAGAAGTTCTCTTGGTGTAGAGGATCCATGGACATTGTTGCCCTGGATTGTTGACTATGTAACCCTGTAACCCCTTGTATGAAAAGAAAACAAGAAGTTGGAGAATGTCGGGTATGTGTTATATTATTTTCATTAGTAGTAGCATCTAAGCATTAAGTCGGGCGCATAGGGGGGTGAATTTTCCACAATCAAGGGTTCGGGGGCACCGCCCCCAAGAATTTTTTTTCTTCCTTGGGAAACGTGTCACATATTTAGGTGGTTTTCAGCACATGGTTTCTTTGTTGATGGTTTTCTATTTCCAATTAAGGAATTAGGGTTGTTGACTAATCCAGGTCATTGGGTTAGGGTTTTGGATGCTGCTAGATCCTATATGTATATTGTATTGTAAACAATGTAACAAAAAATGAATGAATCTAGAATATGTTGGTTTTCCCGGTTTGGGTTTCCAAGGGAAAAATATCTGTGTAATGTTTGTATTTTCCATTGTATATTTTTTGTTCTTTTACTGAATATATGTTTGTAGTAAATATTGTACAAGGTTAAAATGTACAGTTTGGTGATGAAATTCATCTTTACAACTTCCCATTTCCACTCAGGAATGGATATTGGTTGTATAAAACCAGTTGGGTGTCTATGCTTAGCCTTGACCTTTTAACGTTCCGAAAATTTGGCAATAAAATGAACAACTTCTTTCTTCATTCTTGGCCAATAATATTGGCCCTTGGTAATTGCAATAGTTTTCTAATAACCTGGGTGCCAAGCATAAGGTACATTATGAATTTCTTTAAATATCAGATTTTTCAATTCCTTGGAATTTGGTACATAGGTTCTACTCCTCTACATCAGAATTCCATCATTTCTTAGCTTATAGTCTTCAATTTTCTTCTGCAAAATATATTGTTGTAATTTTGTTATTATTTCCATGTATTGCAAATCTGATTTTGTAGCCTCCAATATTTTGTTTTCAAATATGATTGGTACATGATAATGGTTGTAACATGCAACATGCACYCTCTTCCTAATTGCATCARCCACCTTGTTCTCTTTTCCTTTGATATGATTTATATGAAAGTCATATTCTCTAAGAAACTCTAACCACCTTCTTTGCCTGGCATTTAGAGTTGGTTGTCCAAATAAATATTTCAGACCATTATGATTTGTCCTCAACTCGAACSTTTTTACACAAGGTAGTGCCTCCACATATTCAAGGCATGCTCTATGGCTTCCAACTCCAAATCATGAGTAGCATAGTGCCTTTCATGCTCCTTCAACTTCCTTTATTCATAGCATAGAACATACCTATTTTGACTGAGGACTCCACCAAGCCCTTATTTACATGCATTAGTACATACGATGAATTCTTCATTTGGATCAACGATCCTTATTATTGGAGCACTTGTTAATAAATTCTTCAGTTGTTGTAAATTCCTTTCACAGTCAAATGTCCACTGAAACTTCACCCCCTTCTTTTGCAAGGAAGTGATCAGGTGTGCAATCTTAGAGAATCCTCCAATAAATCTCCTATAGTAGCCTGCAAGGCCCATGAATGATCTGACCTCTATCACATTATTTGGTGTTGACCATCCTCTAATGGCATGAATATTTTTTGGATCCATTTATATCCCTTCCTCTGAGATGACATGTCTCGGATAATGGATTTTCTTTTGATAAAATAAGCACTTTCTCAATTTGCCATACAATTGATGTTCCCTTAATACCTATAATATTGTCCTCAAGTGTTTTTTATTCTCTTCCTACGACTTAGAATATATAAGAATGTCATCCAAAAAGACAATGAAAAATTTATCCAAGTATTCTATGAAAATTCCATTCATTAAACACATGAAAACAATTGGTGCATTTGATAACCCAAGAACCACTGTGAACTCATAATGACCATACCTTGTTCTGAAACAAGTCTTGTTGATGTATTCTTATTTAATTCTTATCTGATGATAACCTGACCTGAGATCAATCTTGGAGAATATTTGTGCATTCTCCAGCTAATCAAAGAGGCTATCGATCCTTGGTAGAGGATACTTATTCTTCATAGTTACCTTGTTTAACTTCCTCAAGTCAATGAAAAGTCTCAATGTTCCATATTTTTTCTTCACAAATAATACTGGGGCACCCCAAGGTGATACACTTGGGCATATATATCCCTTCTTCAGACTCTCTTCAAGTTTCATTTGAAATTCCTTCAATTCTGGTGTACTCATCCTGTAATGAGTCTTGGATACTGGGGTTGCTCCATGCATTAGATTGATGGAGAAATCAATATCTCTTTTAGGGATTAATTCTGGTACTTCTTTAAATATATCTTCAAAATCCTTTAGGACTGCATAATATTCAATATTTGACACTTTATCCTTAGGTGTTTCCTCCATATGTGCTGCAAATATTTGACACCCTTTTCTGTAACTTTTCTTTAGTTGCAATTCTGAAATTTCTCTCACAGTCACTACCCTGAGAATTCCCTGTACTATCCTTAGGTTCCCTTCTTCATCCAAGAAAGTAAAAACCTTATTATAACAGTCTATAATAGCATGGTGTTCTCCCAACCAACCCATACCAATCATGCAGTCATAGGAACCTAAAGGTAGGATGTTCAAGTACGCCTTGGTGATCAGTCCATTCACGTCCATCAGACATGCCTTAACCATCTCATTAATTTTTCTTTTAGTTCTTGTAGCCAGTTGCACCAAACAATATTTTTCATGCTTGTTTCTTGGAAAATGCAATCTTTCCACCATCTTAGTATCTATATAACTATGACTAGATATCGAATCAATTAAATAGCAATGGTTTGGTTGTTGAGCTTACCTTCCACTTCAATCATATGTGACTAAAATTAAGCTTGCTTGTTGTCCAGAGTTGCGTAGATCCTAGGTACATTTATGCCCATGTCCTCCACTATATCAACTTGATGTACATTGTGCACAGTCCTCACTTTCTCACCTCTGTGAGGACAATCATGATACATATGATCTCCCTTACAACCCCAACATTGAATAGGTGGATGCATTGGCCTTTTCCCCCCTTTCTCAATCATTCTGGGTTCTCTAGAAGTTGGTTGTTCCTAAGTATTATTTCTAAATAATGGTGTCTTAGTCCCCTTCTTCCTCCATTCCATATTGTGTTTCTTCTTGTCTTCCTAAGCCTTTTGGAAAGTTGGCTTTCCTATATGTTTATCATATAGGAATTTATCTCTCCTTATGATCTCCTCCAATGTTTTGGGATCATCATATTGTATCTTGTCACTGATGAACAGTGGCATCCCACTCAAATACCTTTGAATCTCAATGGCCTCTTCCTTGATGAAATAAAAATACATTAATATTTCTAAAAACTTGATTTCACATTCTTATATGGTCATACTCCCAAGCTTGATTTTAAAGAACTCCTTCATTTTCTTATCATAGTATCTCTTAGTCAAGTATTTTTTTTTTAATACCTCTTGAATTCCCTCAAAGTAACATTTCTCTCATCAATGTGTTGCACCTACATAAATTGATCCCACCATATGGATTCCTTTCCCTTGAGTTAATATATGGCAATTATTCCTTTTGTGTGTGAAGAGTAATTATGCAATTGAAAATATTTCCTCATGACTAGGAACCATGTCTTTGCATATTCATCCTTATTATTCTCACCATCAAATGTAGGAGGCTTGATTTTATTCATTTCTCCTTGTAGCTCATTCACCCCAGACTTCCTCTTATTTTTCCTAACACAGGATGGATTTGAGCTACTGTGTGCTCTCCTAGTGGAATTCCTTAGGGAGTGATGGTGATGTTTTCCAACACTTCTTGTTCTTCTTCCCTCATCATGAGTCCCGTGACTTTTTTATTTCCTTGTGTCATTGTCCTTATCCATCTTCTTTTCTATTCTATTCAAGCTCTGCATTAGCTTTATGCTGAATCCCACATGATCCTCCTTGGATTTCATAAGCCTCTCATTATTAGCCTTATAACTTTAGACATCTTTTTATAAAATTTCAATGGTCTCTACTAATTTCATGTTTTATTCATTTCCTTCTCCATGTCCATTTGAGTTTGTACCCTCATTACCCATGTTAACATACATCCCTCTGATATCATCTTCTGGGATGTAAGGCCCCTATGTATCTTCCATGATCTTGAACTTTGTACTGATCCTATTCTGATCTAATTGATGTTATCTCCGCAAAATGTGCAACCAACAAAACTTGTTAGGATTATTTACTTAACAAATTCATGAAATTATGCTTAATTTTGGTTCCATAATGCATCAAAATTCTTTCTTCTAAGTTGAATTATCTCTTGGAATCGTGTTGGATCCCCTCATAGAGTACACAAGACCTTTTTATTTCTTATGTGCAAGTCTGTACAAATCGGAACCCCATGGGTCCTTCTTTTAGTCCCTTTCTACCCTAAAAATATATTTTGGGTGCTAGCCTTTCACTTCAGCAAAAAACACATATGACCATATGCTAGGACCAAGCACTTAGTCACAAGGTGTTTTTCAGAGCTCCAGGACTCTGGTGGTCTGGAACTTCGGGCTTTGGAGGTTCTTACAAAAACACACCTCAAATATCTCGAATGACAAATTGGTGAACTCTCAGAGAGACTCTCTAGAGAATCATTACTATGGTGCTCTAGAGCTTCAAACTTCAGAGGTTCTCATAACAACATGCCCCAATTCCCCTGAACAACGAATTTTGGAACTTCTGGGGTCTCATTAGAAACTACGCACTAGGGGTGATACATCGAAAAAATATGGAGATGACACGTGGCCCAATTGATGGGTGACATGTGTCAAGTTACAATTGTCACATAAGGTCTCTGAAAAGCATGAATCAGGATGACACGTGACATGCATAATATGGGTCCACATCACCCTAGGTGACATCAACATGCCACATCACTATGAAACTTTGGAACTCCGGGCTTCGAATGATTTTACACTAGAACTCTTCAAAACACACGAGCGTCGAATGAAAAACTCCTGAACCATTGCTCTCCAGAGCTTCACTACTTCAGTGCTCCAGAGTTTAGGGATTCAGAACATTTCACACTAGAACACTTCAAAACACCCGAATGTCAAACTGGTGAACTCTCGAACCGTATCTCTTTGTAGATTCACTACTTTGGAGCTTCAGAGCTTCGGTATTCAAAGAACTTCTCAGCATAATGCAACAAATCTCCCGAATGTCAAATTTTTGAATTCACGAACAAGTGCTCCCCGGAGCTTCAAGACTCTAGCGCTCTAGGACTTCGAAACTTCGGGCTTCGAGGAACTTCTCAACATAACACAAAAACTCTCCCAAATGATATACTTTCAAATACTTGTTAATTTGTGGACATGTGTCCCCAACCACGAACGATCTGGATTGACTCTAGACTTCGAAACTTTGGGGAACTCTCCTCCAAGGGACACAAGGACTAAAAACTCCTAGAGTGTCGAACCGCCAAACCATGATATCTGCGGCTTAGATTTATTCCACGGCTAATCCAACGGTTATGCATTCCTCCCAATGATCTACAACATAGATTCATCCCGGGACTTTAGAGCTTCGGGGATTTTACCTCATTTTCAATAAATACTTAAAATATCCCAAAGAAGCGAAGTCTGAAGGACTTGAGGGTTAACCATCGCACTCATTTTCCATATCTGACGGTTGTGAAGGATTCGGTCCTCTCCTGAACAGATCTATTTTGTTCTCCTTCTCACAAAGAAAGATTTCTCTTCTCTAAGATTGGAACTTAAATAAGTCGCCTACGCACTTCTTGCACTTCAAATTCAACCAATTCTAGGTCATTTATTGAACATGTATTAAATTACAAAAATCTCACCACTTGGCCAATTTCTTCAAATTTTCCCAAGAATTTAACAACAAAAATTGGGACTTTTGCCCAATTCCACGCAATTGAATCAATTCAACTTGCTCAGCCCATCCATGCTCAATGTTGGAAACTAGAGCCCCGATACCATATTGTAACATCCCCAACCACGACTGTTGGGGCATGCCTAGTGAAATTTTCCATGAACTGTATATAAAATTTAACACATAGAATATTCTACAAATACAGAGATTCATGCAGAATATATAATAGAAATAAAAATGCATATTTCATAGGAAAAACCCATAAAATAAACACATGTATAATTACAGAACATGTAAATTAACACACAATTGATACTTATCTTTGATCAATAAGATCAGCAGCTATGTGGAGACCTTCCATGCTCCTCCTGTCCTTAGGCCATGCTGCACAAAAATCACAACAATGGTCACCCTCGAGCTAGGACTAAACTCCACCTGGGTAAATGGATTCTTAACTGGGTTGATGTTACTCATACAACTGGAAGGACTACATGATAGGTCCCAACTCAACTAACATCCTATAGTCTCTCATTCCCCACATACATATCCCACCCCATAAAATGTTCCCCTTCTATGATCAACAATCCTTCATCTTCCCCATTTCCTTTTCGAGGATTCAGCAACAGGTCAGACATGAAGTCTCAAAGCCTTGTAGCTACAATTCGACACCTTCGGTAAAACAATTCACAGCAATCCCCTCACCTAGAGAGAATTTCTCATGGGTTTGAAAACCTGCCTCTTCAGTCTTCCATGGGGCTGACAAACTGCCTCTTCAGTCTTCCACAGGCCTGATAACCCACCTCTTTAGTCTTCCACGGGCCTAAAATCTCGCTTCTTCAGTCTCCCACGGGCCTGAAAAACCTCCTCTTCAATTCAGCTCCTAAGCTCATGAGGTGCAAGCATGAGTATAGGAACAGGTATCAAAACAGGTACAGGTATAGGTACAGGAATTCCAACAAACAACTAAAAATCCCTGAGTGAAGAAATAATAGAGGAAAAAGGATAGGAAGATGGAACGATGACTTCCTGAAATAATGGAATTCCTAGGGAAAAATGCATTATGTCCCTAAATGGTATAGGTATGGTTATAGTCACAACATATTTCGGAGGACAGCTGAAATCTGTGAGTGCATGCAATGGAGTAAAAACTCATGATGGACAACCTATTGGGAATAAGGAATGATCCCTAAAAAGAACTAAGTTTCCACTATTTTTTTGCATGTGATCAACTTGACACTTGTCTTTTTGAGAGTTTCTTTGGCCCACTTGTCCCCCTCCATAAAAATTAGGATAAAATAATTATCCACATTTTATACATTAATGAATATTAGTATAATACTCCTTTTTGGATTAAGCTCCCTATTTTATCCCCTTAACCTTAAGGTTTAGCCTACCCCTATCCTTAACCAGTGGATTTCATTCCCCCATACTCTTTTACATGGTTGTTCTACATGAAGTGGTGTGTTTTTCCATTAAAATTTGCATGTAAATATATTTGCATTCGCATTATAGATACGTTTTCTTTATGGATCTTGGCTCACCATCCCAAGTACAATTGTATTTACATTTACAATTGGGGTTCGGCCTAGGGGTATTACACTATGCAAAACTCAATAACAACTTAGAGAACCAAGTGTTGGCTCTACTCAATCAGAGAGAAACTAGGGAAAAATACAATCAAAAAAATACTTGAAAATTCACTAGCATAAAGGTGTGATGTCATTTTCCCCAACCATGGACCTCCTATTTATATGAGTAGATTTGTAATAATCATTTTGGAGTGAAATTAGGGAAATACAGGTGTATTGAATCCATGAAATATTATCAAGGCCCATGCATTATGCATAAATTTTAATTCTTCAATGTATTCTATGAGTGATCACATGTTTGTAACTAGAAACATCCAACCTGCTTAAGATTTTCACTAGGTCAACTCACAAGCATGAGGTAAAGGACTCCAAAAATACATGCAGTTGTTTTTTCAATCTTGGAATATTGTATGAAATAGACTTGAATCAGTTGATTTGATCAATGGTGACCATATATAAATATAATAACCACCTTACAATTGACTCAAGGGAAATTCTTAGGATGACCTATCTCATTTCCCACTTCCTTACACATAAAATGTCACTTGCATCAAGAAAGAAATATCAATGATATTACATCTATCCTTTCAATAGAATGAATGAAAAAGGGACAAGCATGACATGGGTAGCCATCAAGTGGTCGAGACATTGAAAAGGAAATCCCCCTTAGGGAGTAAAAAAAAAACACTAATCCCCCAAGAATAATGGAAAATTATTTGTTTATATAAGTGACTCTAATGATGAGTGTTTCCACATTACCACTCATGTGTTACTAAGTGGAGAGGGTTGAAAATTAGAAAGTGATCACCCTACATATGACCCATTACCATTATTCACATGGACCCATTAAAGAACTCTCCTTGGGCTTGCGAGTTATGGGAACATTTCACTTCCGCTACACCACTCTAATGTATTTTACTAAATTGATGCTTTCTATGCCAATCATACTTTTAAATAGTTTTCATTAAATATTAAATTTATGCATGTTTAAATCTAACAATGAATTATATATATTGAATTTAGAAACACAAAAATAAAATGAAATAAAACCAAGGAGGAAAATAAACTTCAAACAAACAAAAATAATCTAGAGCACCAACCATCAACCTGCGAGGTGGCTTATAGTTTACTCATCCAACCAATGGGTTATAGGAATGAAAGTCTCCATAATATGTTCATGCTTATCTTTTGTCATGTTCCATATCCCTAGTTCACCTATCTTCATTTTGATTTCCGTGAATTGTATCCAATCTTGTATCACCAAATGGCTATGCTATCAAGATATATATTCAAGAAACAATTTTCTATAGATAATATGATCATTTTGTTATTTCACTTTTTCACAAAAGTGACCCATTACAACCATGTTGTCAATCTAGTATGTGTAATCTTCATCTCGATATGGTCTCACCATCATGTTTTTAATTTGAATGCATTCAATAAAATAGTAGGCCACATTCTCTTCATTACCTTGAGGTATAATGACAACAAATACAACACCTACATGAAAAATTAAAAATATCAGTCATTATATATTTCTTTATTTGGAATTTTGAACATTACATTGAACACGACAAATAAAAAACCATTAATATAATATGATCCCATTAATCAACTTACATGCCTTCCCTGAAAAACATTAGAAACTTGATCATGATCCATTGAAACCATGATCTTTTCATCATGCTTTCAATGCTACGTATGTGGCCCCTTTGTATTAAGTAGGACATATTTCCATTGTTTCACATATTTTCTCCAACTACGGAAAATTTCACCATGCCATTAACTCTGATACCATATCATTATTCTACCATATTATATAACGCAAATCATACATGCAAAATGAGATGCAAACTCATACAAAATTTATGATATCCTTCATATTATATTTATTCATTAAAACATTACAACAAATAAGCACACAAATTCACATAATTAACAACATAAGTACATACAAAATAATATATAACATAATAATTATCTTTAATAATAATTTACACCAACTAGATACTAATGTAGGATTTTCCTCCCATCGATAAGAACTCTTGCAATAAGTCTTTATGAAATAGGCCACCCCCATGTTGAGGTTATGAGTCCACAACGACAAACAAGAACTCTCTCAACCTAGTTCCTACATATTTCTTATCCTTTTCACTCTTGCAACCATCCTTATCACCATCTAGCTTTCCCCCTTTAGTCTGTACAACCCGGAGAAGTGGACTAATGTAGTCCATCAAGTTGTCCCACCTCTTTCTTGGGTTCTAGGAAAATATGGACAAGAAAATATCAATGTTAAGATATATAGGGATTCACAGTATCAATTTTCACAATCAATATATAATTCATCCCCCTTGACAAGCTTGGATGCCTTCCTCTGATCATTCATACCAAACTAGAATGAAGGTAGAATGATTGTCAACTTCCAAAGACGATGAAAAAGTATTCATTTTTCTAACTTTCCACTTGGAACTCAAGGAAGTCCTCCCCAATTACGTGTGTATGCATTTCAAGGTTAATATGCCTTTTGCATAAGCTAAGGTAAGGACTTTGGGTTATAATAAAATATTATAATATTTTTCACTTTGGTCCATTTTTGGCCCCCTTAGCCCCCTCTCCTTCCTCTCTCATGGAGTGATAGCCCTCTATCATTTTAGCTCCCCTCGTATCATAGCTAGAGATGTATTTTTTTATTAATAACTTTAATGTACATCATTTACAATCCTTGGCCCTTGGCCATACTATTCGGATTATAGCCTAATTTTCATATTTGCATTGAATTACATTATGGGGATCAAAATTGGGTTGTTTAAATGAAACAATAGAATTTCAAAACTACAATATTAAGAAGATTTTATCTTCTCCTAAACATGTTAGATATTATAGAAGTCTTTATCCAAATAATGAACTGAAATAAAATGAAATTGAGGTGTAACTTGATGGGTTTTCCTACTTTTCTTAAAACAAGTGACATGGAGAAAACAAGTCATCCTCTTTCTACATACCAAAAATTTAAGGTTTCAAAGAAATTATAGCTAGTATGTAGGTTTCAACCATTCAAGAAACACACTAGCCTTGGCACCCCCCACAATTTGCATATGAAAAAACGTAAAAAATACAATCCCCCTTGAGTACTTATAATAGAGCTTAAGCCTCCAAGTAGAAAGGTGATAGGTATGTTAGCAAGTGACTCCATAGATGAGCAGGGACAAAATTACCACTTGTGTGTTACTAAGTTCATGTGATAGCAAGTTGAATCTTGACCACCTTACAAAAGACCCACAACCATTTTTCACACAAAATTAGAAAACAACTTGTTCAATGCCACTATTCGCACAAATTGAAACTTACATTGTTAAAGAAATAGTAACTACAACACATTGTATCCTTTCAAGCAATACACTAGCCTCTTCACTCACCTACAATGATAATCCAAAAACATTTAAAATACAAGCCCTCTTATGTAATATGGAGCCACAATAAATATTGATCCTCCAAGTAGAAAGGTAATAGGTTTGTTTACAAGTGACTCCCTTGAGGTGAATTTCCAACATTACAATTGACATGTTACTGAGTGGAGATGAAATCAAAGAGAAATCCAACTACCCTAGAAATGGCCATCATCAAAACTTCATATAGAATTTATAATAAGCTCATTAACCACCACATTATTCGCATGAAATGAAACTTTTGGTGACAAAGAAATGGAAACCACAGTACATTATGTCCAGCCATGCAAAACACTAGCCTCATAACACACCTATGATGAAAATCCATTGAAAAGGAAATCCCTCTTATGGATCTATAATGAGACTTATGCCTCCCTAGTAGAATGGAAGCAAGTTTGTATATTGGTGCCTACCCAAATGAGAATGGAAAAAAACTGAGTCTCATATGTCATTGAGTGTAAATAGTGGTAAATTAAAATCCAACCCCTCTACAAATGACCTAAGGTCGATGCTTAATCTAAATCGTCTCATTTACCACCTCTATATGCACAAAATGCCATATGGATTGGAAAATAAATTTCAATGAAAATACATTTTGGCATTTTAACAAAGCCATTGAAAAGGGGTAAGCATAATATGAGTGGTCATAAAGTAGCTAAGACGTTGAAAAGGAAAGCACTCTTAGGGATCAATGAAAAAACACTAATCCTTGAAGACGAATGAAAAAGTGTTTTTTTTATGTAAGTTCATCCCATGATGAGCATTAACACATTACCACTTATATGTTACTAAGTGGAGATATTTTCAAACTAGAAGTTTATTTCACTAAAAATTAACCATAGCCATCATTCACATGGACTTGACAATCAACATGCTCACCACCACTATTGGTATGAAATAACATAAATGGAAAAAAAATCGGCATCCATGATACATCAAAGTCTTTTAAGAAAGCACACTACCCTAGGACATGCATGACAAGAGTGAACATCATGTAGAGTAGTCAATACATTTAAAAGGAAGTCCCTATCAATAAGCCACAAAATTAAAAAATCATACTCCAAGAAGAATGGTGAAGCATTTGTTTATTTAAGTTCCTACCATGATGAACATGGAAAACATTACCACTCACATGTTACCAAGTGGAGAGGGACTTGTGATCAAAATTCATTCATACATATTGACAAGATTTTGATACTTCATAATCCATGACAATCTTGTTACTAAGTGTGATCACATGAAGTTGTTAAGGGTATCATGAACTTGTTGTGGGTCAATTAATCCTTAGATTTTTAATTTGTTATCCTTAGTCTTGTTTAAGTTTCACTTTTGATCTCCTCTTTATGGTTTTCTTAGGTTTTAGTACAAATAAATTTAAGGTTGAATGTTGGCCCATACCTTTGGTTTATACCTTCATCTCATCACACGATTAGAAAGCCATCATAATCACCCTTATGCCACCACTAGCCTRAAATATCACTACTTCCTCTATGCACTTAAACCCCTCCACTCTGGCCCTCTACCCATTAGAAGGTAAAATCAAAGTCGTTTTAGTACGTTGCCATCTCATCCGGAATTTTCATAGAGCATCTTGAGTACATCTTCCCTCTTTACCATTATTTCACTTATGAGTCTTGTGTTAGTCAATCTCATTGTTTCCATCATCGATGATTTAAAAGAAAATAAGTTGGGATTTAGTCATTTAAGGTTGTCTAACTGTTTTTTCAAAGATTTGAATTTTGCTCCTAGTTTGGCGTTGCAGAAACTCCTAAGTTCAGACAGGCACTGTGGAATATTCTACAGATTGGATGGAAGAGGGGAATTGAAGGTTAGAGAGGTTGCATACGATTTCATACAATCTGAAGCATATTTGTTGTCAAGCCACGGTGTTCAGGTAATGCTTGATTTTTTTGAGCTCTGTTGAAGATCGAATTAAGGCCATGTTTTTGTTTCCCCTCCTGGGTGTTGTGAATTGATGGTCCACATCACCAACTTGCCCCTTTAACCTTTTCTATCACCTATTCTCAATTAGCTGCAGTATTTTCAACCTCTGCTACTACAATTGAGAAAATCTTGTTGTCAAAACCATTGTTTGTATCTCTTTCTTGGCCCTCGTTGTTATACTATGAAATATGTTACGAATTATGTTATGGATCCCCTGTTCTAGCGTTGGGAGCCTGTGCATAAAACTAAGCATTGTTATCCTCTAATCACATAACTTGCATCAACTCATTTCCTTTAGATTTTCAATTGTTATTTCAACTCTAAAGTCTATCTATGTTGAAAATTTAAAGAGCCTTGTTGATTAAAATGGTGATGAACTTGCAAATGATGGTGAATTGTTAGCTTAAAACTTGGAAAGCTACTTCCTCCTTGCATATTCATATTCCTGGAGGGTTTTATTCCATTTTTTAACCATCGGGTTCCCTTTCATAATCTCAGAATTCAAATAGGAAGGAAATATCTAAAGCCTTAAATAAGCTAGCCTTGAAAAAGACCATCATTCCAAACCCCAAGGCCTCTGTTCTTTGTTTGGCCTCTTATATCTCTCAGATTACCGTATTATTTTTTCCTCCTATAATAGCAAATGGATACACCTCAGTAGAAGAAGGATCACAAGGGTGGGAGTGTAGTAAGGACCGAGCCTTATGATATTCATTTATTTGATGTTGAACCTCTGATCAGAGAGGTCTTCCAAAGAGTTGGATGTTTAAATTTCTGTCAGAATATGCAGAGGGGCCACCTTGACGTATCTAGAGAGTTTTCCTTGAATTTCGATGGCACCAAAACCAAGGTGGAAACCCTTGAACTAGAGGTATCTGAATCCACCATTGCAGCAGCCACTGAGATACCAAACACTGGTGAAATATGGTTTAAATATATGACTCTTAATGCAGCCTTCTCTAAAGAGATCCTCAAACCAGAATGTCAGGGAGATAACCTATCAAAGGGAGTTCCTAGGATCCACTTGGTTGAGGTATTTGAAAAGATTTTAAAGGTGATCCAGATATATTTTACCTATGAGGGAAGATTCAATATGATTTACTAATACCACATTAGACTTTTGTTTCACTTCATAGGAAAATACCTTATGAACATCCCTTTCTATTTGTTTAGAAGTATGGGGAAAATGGATGGCAGGGTCCAAACCAAGTCCAAGGATGTGGACACTAGTTTTTTTCACCATGGGTTGATTAGGATGCTTGTGATGGAGGATTTGAAGAAGAGAAACATAGCTTGGGAGCATTTCATTTCCTATGCACATCTGCAATTAAATGTAGCCCCTACTCCTCAATCTAAGGTGCAGATCCCTTTGCAAGATGATAGTGTTGTTCACATAGAAACACGTAAAAAGAGAAAGGGAAAACACATTTTCAAATATGATGAGGTTCCTAAGGAACAAGAAGAATAATACGGGGGATCTCATCACTCTCCACAAAGGGAATTTTCACCCCAACCAACTTTAGAATTAACAAAAGTTTCGTCCGCTAAAACCACGGGAAAAAACGGAGAAAGTTAGTCTTCCCCTCACCTACTTATGCAATTGAGAGTACAACTAGGATTCCCTCCACCAGATCATCAGCCAAGAAGGAAACTGCTGATCAAGAAGTCATAACAAAATCTCTTGTCAAGAGGAAGGATAAGGGTAAAATTGATAATGTTGAGAAACATGTTGAAGTCATAGACATAACCACTCCCCCTGACAACCCAACCTTCAAAAGACTGATTAGACAGCTCAGAGATGCTAGAAATGAGATTGCTCACTTAAATGGAGAAGGATTGGCTGAGAGGAAAAATTTGAAGGATATGATGGATATGTATCTAGAAACCATAGACAAAGACAAGTTTACAGCAAGGAGATTTATGCCCCTTCATACGCGGCTTAGAAATCTATACAGGCAGAACAAAGATTTATAATCTCATATCAGAAATATCAAGCTGGAGTTATAACCTTTCAAATATGAATTATCTCAGAGAAATTTGAGTGTGTTAGCTCAAGATGCAACCAGGAGGAGTACCAGACTCAGGAGGTGAAATGAAGTGGTTGAAAGAATCTCAATTTTGAAGATGGTTATCCTTGCATTTTGAAGTTTTGGTGGGAAGTATCATGATTATACTTCATTAGGAGGCTTATAAAGGCTTATATACCTTTGGCTAAGGTTTTTTGGGTATTTTTGGCTCAAACAGAAAAACAAAGACATCTATAAGACACTCCATAGTGCTTGGCGCTCCAAAATGATCCACACGTACATAAGCTACAAACTCGTTATGAAATCCAATGTCAAATGATCTAGACAGATAGAAAATGCATCTTGCTATGAAATATGATACGAAATAGTATACATAGGCGGGTGCTACAGAATTCACCATGGAATTCACTACGAAATCCACTATGAACTGGCTAATACAGTCCACTTCAGGATTCACCGTCGATTCTTGTTTTGATGGGTTTTAAGAGAATCAATGGTCACCATGTGGCTAGTGGAGCTTAGAACAAATGCTTGGAGGTCAGTTGGAGCTAGTGGACACATGGTAATTAAGTATATGCGCTCAAGGGACACCTCAGTAAGAAAAGATTATGGTGTTAGGATGGTTACCAACATTTTCCCTATTTATAGCAGTTTGTTGTTTCCACTTGAATAGGTGTAGGATTTCCAGTTTTAGGTGGGAGAATCCTATGTTAGAGGATCAAACATAAATTGTATGGTGTCATTTCTAGTTTAGGCTATAAATTCAACATTAGAAGAACATTTTGATGTTTTAATGGTTGAGCATAGACTCCCTTATGTAATGTTTTGATGTAACAGAGCCATACTCTGGTTTTTATGTATGAAATCTGAGACATTTTGCCTAATAGAAGTCATATTTATTTTCCATCATCTTACTTCTTTCTCACTCTTATTTTCTCATCATTGAATGATTCAATTGAGATATTATATCTTTTTTACAATGTATGTTTGATTGTGATGTTGTTGTGATTATTATCAATGTTTAAAATCTTGGATTAAAGAAGTTCTTGTGTTTGAGTTTTTTCCTCATTTTTCTGCTAGTAAGGCCTGATGCTATTAGTAGACTAACTCATCCTTCTCATTAAATTCTTCCATATACCCACACTTTTCTTTAACTCACCGATTGAAGTTAGCCAAGACCTCACTTGCTTATGCATTCTTGCCTAGAAATTTATCTGTTCGATCATTTATATGCTGAGTTTTATCCATTTGACACCTTATCATAAATTCACCATTATAAACCTATTTCATGGGTATTTGGCTTATCCTCTAGTAGTCTAAGGGCGACTCTCAATGCTAACACTAATCATCACAATATGATGAGACAAACGTGCATGCTCCATATCAAGGAAAGGTGTCCAAATTTTGCAACTAGAATTTAAGGAAGAATTGGGAACCTCTTCCCCCATATATAGAAAATGTTCCTTAGAATACATCATCTTATGTATGTTAGTTTTTTGTACATATTGAAGATATGACAACATGATAAACACTTAAGTTCACAACTCATTTTTAAGAACTTGACACCAAATATGGTGTCTTCTTCCTAGTAGTTTTTTTCCATTTACTATCATCTTGAGAACTTTAATGTTAGTGCACAATACCATATAAAATAAATAAATATATATGTGGAAACTACACAAAAAATACTTGAAAGCTAATACCTAAATAGAATGATGATACTTGCTTGGTATCTCTCTCTATCGAGTGAATGTGTAATTATCAGTGAAATCTACCATTGACAAGATTGAGCCTGACTCGAACACCTCACAAATTGTCTAAATTGGGAAGTTTGCCACGTAGACCTATGAGAGTGTTTGATATATTTATAAATGTGATTTTGAAACTTCCCAGTGAATTATGAAATAGGGATATTGTCCTCAACCAAGTCAATCATTTTATACACCACACCTGAAGAACAAGATGAATTCATAGTAATGTACTCATGTCTCCTCCATGTGACCATGATATCTAACAATTCAAGGTGTGTGGGTTCTATAGGAAAATTCCTATGGAATAGTGTCAATTTACCACATTCAAGGAATATTTTTCCACCTACACATCATTTTTTTGAAAACACATCTTTGGGATTCCTTCTGCATAATATCATTGAAATAAAATCACACTATGGGAGGAGGAGGGTCACCTTGCCAATGTATTTTGTAGAAATCTATGAATGTGTCATAATAGAACTAGAATTCTACATGGTACCAACAACAACTAGTGTCAAGAATTGTGTTGGACCTAATATACCATAGTTTAAATTTATCAAACATGCTAATAGAGATATTAATTACATCAAAGTTTATTTCTTGTAATTCCTTGAATATTTCAACTTGCATCATTTCCAAAATGTTCTTACAATTCTCATCATACATGCCTCTATATGATCATCATTATAGAAAATACTTCCATTTTGGTATAGAATGAGTGGGTTTCCAAAAACTTTACTACCTTCTCTCTAATTCCTTCTAGAAGTCTATCTCAAGATGGGTACCTACAAATAAGAACCCAACAAGTAGCTTCATTGTATTTTTCCATATAGAACGTGAATTTAGTATGCCTTTGTTGGCCCTTGACCAAGTTTTGAGGAACACTTGGTCATATTTGACCATTTTTGGGACTTCGACAACCTGTCAAAGATGGAACACAAGGCGAAGCAGAGATCATGGAAGCTAGACCCCCTTTTGGGTATTTTTTGGGTTTTTGGGGATAATGTAATGGGACCAGAATGTCGGCCCATGGGTTTACCCATGTTTAGGCCCCTTTTTGTAATGTATAAGTAGAAGTCTAGAGTATGTAAGAAAAACCTCTTTTTTTTAGAAACTTGAGAAGTGGCTTGGTGCTAAGAGAAGATTTGTGTGATATGTTTGCAGAGCTCAGTGCAAGTATTGTAAGTGTTGAGTGCATAGATTGTAAGAAGGTTTTATGCTTAGAGATACTCGAGGAAGGAGGATCTAGCGAGTTGCGGAGATCTCATGTCCTGCGTGGAGTAGGTTTTGAGGCTCTGTGCTTGTAACCAATTGGCCAGCAATAATAGAGAAGAAGAGTTGGTGGACGTAGCCCCAGGGTGGGGGTGAACCAAGTAAATTTGTGTGTCATGCTTTGTACTATTACTTACATGTGTTTTCCCTCTCTTGCTAAGTGCTATGACATGTTTGGATATATTTACTTATGCTTTGTGCTTATTAGATGTGTATAGATGATAGATTTGATGTGTATGAAGTTGTTAAGTGCTTGGTATACCAGATCTGATATGTTCTATGCTACTAAGTGCTTAATCATCTTAGATATAAGTATATGATGCAATGCTCTTTGTTATCTGCGGAGTAAGATAAGGGTTAATTCTAGGTGAACTATTGATGATAAGTGCTTTGTTAACTGTGTAATCATAGATCTAGATCTCGGCTAAGGTTGTATACACTCGAGTCATGCAACCACACCTGCCTCTACCTCGGGTGAGACTTCATCTGCTTCGCAAATTTTGCCGAAAGGGATGGTAGTTAGGGTTTTGTTGGTGCTCTATTGTATCGTTGAACCCTGGGTCTGCCCCTATGCCAACAAATGGTTCTCTTGCCGGGACCTGAAACTGTGATTGTTGGGAACTAAGGAAGAATAATCTTTGTGCAAAGATTTGTCCTAAACTTGTGGAAACTCTATGCGTATATTTGTCACTATGATGCGCAGTACTCTACTCGACCTACGAAGCTTTGTGCTGAAGAAAAGAAGCCAGATCTGAAGAAAAGAGGTAAGATCTGTAAGCTTTGTTCTCTGATAAAGGTAATAATAGTGAAAGGGTTTTAGATATGGAAGCTTTGTGCTCAATAAGTGGAAATTTTTGTTTTTGAAGCATGAATTTAGGTATTCTTGATAGATTTTGTCCTAGATTGAAAACTAGGGCATTGTTAAATGAAAGAACGTTTGATATGAATAGATCTGATAAGAATAATGAAAGATATGTTATACCTATGCATAGAAAGAATGTTTGGACTAACGAGTGGATGCAGGATCTTAAAAAGAAATTTTTGCAGGCTAGCCATTATGATCCTAGCGCGTAGTACAGAAAAAGTTAGGGATCATTGAAGAGGAAGAGAGGATTAACTCTTTGTTACAGTTTCAGAAGACCAGGACATCTTGCTAAGGAATGCCCTGGGAGAAAACCTAGTTTCCTCTATTGCAAGGCTATGGACCATGAAGTACTGGATTGCCCTAGAATGATTGCTAGACTTGAAAAGATGAATATGGAGCAAGCAAACCTTGAAGGAGATCAAGAGACTAAGATTATAGAAGAACCCTAGAAAGAATCATAGATTATGTTACTGCAAATAAAAGAAACCCTAAATGAACATAAAGATGCCAGTTTGTCAAAGATCTTCAACGAAAAAGGAGAAAATCGAAGTAAGAATTGGAGACTTCGAAATTGACTATGCTCTGGATGAGGAAACACACATGAACATTATGACAGAAATCACTTGGGAAACCCTAGGAAGGCCTGCTATGGTTACTTCACTAGAAAAAATAGGGTTGTTTAAAGGAAAAATGGTAACCCTATGTGGCAGGATTACCCAGATAGCTATGAGTACCCATGGAGATTCGACAGAGGAAGAATTCGAAGTTATTAAATTTATTGAGGACCGTGCCCCATTTCCAGCTTTGTTAGGCAAGATCTAGATTGAAAAAGAGCATATCCAAAGAAAAGAAGAAAAGGAATCCCTAGAACAGAAGAAGCAAGCACTCATGGAATTTATGACTAGAAGGATCGCCTACTGGATGGAAGAACAAGAGAACATATCTAAGTTATTGGACACCAGGGACTTGGACATCGAAGCTATAATAGAATTAGAGGAACCAAAGAAGACTGAAATGCCTCATCCATATGTTGAAGGAGTATTACCCTCAGATCTAAAGAAAGAATCTCAGCAGTGAGAAGTAACTATGTCAAGAGAAGATAGGGCTCAGAATGGGAAAAGACCGACCGAGTTGAAGACTACCGAGAAGAAGGATAGAAAATAAAGTAAGAAAAAGGCAAAGTTTGAAAAGTTACAAGAGATCCTAGGTGGAACACTGCAAAAGGAAAAATCACAGGAATTGAACTTCACCAAGATATCAAAACAACGACATATGGCACTTCACCATGGCGAAGCAATCTAGCCATTGGACCGATATACTCATTCGACTTCCACCCCAAATAGATAGAAAAGAATCAAAGGATCACTACCAAACTGTTGGACCTCACCATAATGGACAGATCTATGATAATGCAAGCTTCATATCCATTGCAAGCAAACAATTGATGAATTTCCTATTCAGCTCGTCGCGCCATGCCTGAAGAACATTTTTGCCAACTAAAAATTCAAAGCCCATAGAACTAGTGATTGTATACAATGATCATTGCAAGAAGATTGTTCATCCTAGTGCAGTATCTAAGATCATCGTGCCCCAATTATCTTTTCCAACTACATATGTCCGACGATCTCACCGCAGTTGAGGAATCCGTCATAGAGGTCCTTCTCGATTTAATGACTGAGAGAGTCATGTCGGAAATAGGAATGTCCACTGGAGTCCAACCATCATCGACGAGAGGAGTGAAAGCCTCCCCATCGACTGCTCGAGCAGGAACATCTTGAGCTGGCACTGAAAGGAGAACTAAGAATAAAGACGACATTGCCAACGTGAAGTTAGTGCCATTCATCCTACCATCTTACATACCCCCTCTGAGCGGTGCGATTAACTAGGACAGTGTCCCTAGAGACTTTGAATACACCCTAGTCACTACATATCTACCAAAAGGAGTACGCACCTACCGCGCAGATCAAGACAAGATTACATTGTTGAAGTTTTGTGACTTCAACCTAGGGGACCATAAGGTTTACAACATGCTCGCCCTGTATAAGTACTTGAAAATAACTAAGGGAAATAATTCGAAGATTGTCCCTCAACAATGGACGATGAACCTCACGCAATCTACTTTGCTCAATGTTATGAAAATACCACACTTCGGCAGAAACTAATAGGTGAATTCTTGTGTAAAATTGCTTCTAGAAAGTTACCACAGAGGATACATGTTGTTAAACCGTCACATAATTGTTGATCTGATGCTAATAAATAGGACCACCGGGCTTAGCATGCAAGGACCTGATCCCCAGGATTACTACCCTGGAAAGACCGTGGACCGTGCTCTTTCATAGAATATTAAAGAAGCTTATGGAAATGTCGAGAAGGGCACGTGAGGCTACAAGGTAGCCTATATCAAAAGTGGCATAGTGCGCCTCACATCTCAATTGATAGTAGGGAATATGGTATGTAAGAATTGACCTACACAAGTATCAGGCTTCATAGTTGACCTCGCAGGAAAATGTGCAGAGGGACTACAGATGAACTGGGCAAAGTACCTRGTAAACCAGCTAGAGATTGATTGCAGAGAATCCCAGGATCAGGGGCATGAATTCCATTTTAGCTGGCTTCTAATACTRATCACTTTTGTTGCATGGGAGCTACCAGAAGGTGCAACCTTCCCGGACCTCGACACATTTGATCCACTTGCAGCGAAGTTCAGTGCATTATGGTACTCGACCGACATGAACAAGMAATGAMAATAGAATGTCATTTTCCACACGTATTATAACCAATTGAAATCATCCATAGGGGGTGAACCTCGTATAACCAAAAACACTTTACAAAGGTTTCGACCTTTGATAAAGTTTAGCGCAGACCGCCACTTTATATGCCTAACGCCACGTGCTGATGAGCACCAGGAACAACTTCAGTCCTATTATAAGATGACAGAAGAAGACCTAGAAGAGATCACCAAGGAATGGTCAGCGGACCTCCTTGTTGAAAAAAATCCAATGGACATTTTAGACATCAACAGCCCAGAAGATGCACATGACACACTAGGGCCCAATAGGACAAAGAAGACGAAGAATCCTGAAGAGGTTCATGATGTAGATAGTAGATCTATAAGGATGGCTTCCATCACACCAGATCAAGGAGGTGATGGTGAATACCTAGAGGAAGTCAAACAGAGACCGAAAGATGAAGTCGAAGTTATAAAGAAGAGAAAAGGTCACCTCCAAAGTCTCCCTCCCGAAATAAATTGAAAGAAACTGTAACTAAGCTATAGACCACGCTCACTCCGGATGACTTCAGTTTCCTCCTCGCAACTATGAATGAAGCCATAGAAGGGATAACAGAAAAGAAGGAAGCGAAGCAAGAGAAGATATATAACAGGATTGAAATTGGGCTCCAAGAAGTGCAGCAGGCACTCTAGTCTAGCCGTGCACTCTCTACGACGCCTCTACCAGAAGGAACAAAAAAAGTGGGAGAATAATCAGTTCAACTCCGCAAGATTGTTGATACAGTCAAAGTACACTTTCGACATGCACAGGAAGAAAAATCACAGGTTACTCAGGCCTTAAAGAAAGAACAATAGGAACTCATAGAACAACGTCGAGCCACGCAACAAGAGAAGGATTCTCGCCAAGAAAATTTTGAAGAAGATAGAGCGAAGATCCAAAAGGAGAAAGAGAAACTGCTCGTGAAGTAGATCGACATGGAAGAAGGAGTTAACTGAGCATTCCACTCCGTCACTGGCTTAGAACAAAAGAGAGAAGAACCCTTTGAACGTCAAGTGATGAAGCTTGCTGAAGTTATTCAGCAGCTTCAGTAAAGGGTTGTGGAATTAGAGCTTCAAACCATACCAAGTACCCCGCAAGAAGTGCACGACCAGCGAGAATTGAATGCTCAGAGTGCAGTCGAGAGGATTAAAACACTTGTTGTAAAATGCAAATAGTTAATTAGCAGAAGTGCGCAGATATATGAACAACTATTCAAAGACCCAGAGTTCAATAAATTTGAGTCCCAACTCCAGGAAGAAAAGAAGCACGCAGATATAGTACAGTCGCAGCTCAAGCTCCTGTCACCCATCGAGAGGATGAAGAGATCCCAGGAATAGCGCAATGCCCAACAACTCGTTCTTACCACACAGAACATAGTGATGGAAGTCACCCAGAAACTCCAGCCGAGCCAGGAGGCGACCTATCTACTGTTTGAAGAAATTGAAGACCAAGGAACAGTACTAGAACAAGTAGTTGTTACAGTCGAGCAGCAAATGGAAGGGCCTATCAGTGAAGAAGTTATTCAGGAATTCACTGAGCAAGAAGTAGTAGCACAGAGACAAGTTGAAGCAACTCAAGACAATATCGATACCTTTGAGGCAAAGTTAACCAGACCTGAGTGACTCGGGATGAGTCACAAGTGAGTGTTGGGGGCCTGTTGGCCCTTAACCAAGTTTTGAGGAACACTTGGTCATATTTGACCATTTTTGGGACTTCGACAGCCTGTCAAAGATGGAGCGCAAGGCAAAGTAGATATCGTGGAAGCTAGACCCCCTTTTGGGTCCTTTTTAGGTTTTTATGGATAATGTAACAAGATCGGGATGTTGGCCCATGGGTTTACCCATGTTTAGGCCCCTTTTTGTAATGTATAAGTAGAAGTCTAGGCTATGTAGGAAAAACCTCTTTTTTTAGAGACACTTGAGAAGTGGCTTAGTGCTAAGAGTTGATCTATGTGATATATTTGCAGAGCTAAGTGAAAGTATTGTAAATGCTAAGTGCACGGATTGTAAGAAGGTTTTATGCTTAGAGCGACTTGGGGAAGGAGGATCTAGCGAGATGCGCATATCTTTTTTCCTGCGCGGAGTAGGTTTTGAGGCTCAGTGCTTGTAACTGATTGGCTAGCAATAATAGAGAAGAAGAGTTGGTGGACGTAGCCCCAGGGTGGGGGTGAACCACATAAATCTATGTGTCATGCTGTGTACTGTTACTTACATCTATTTTCCCTCTCTTGCTAAGTGCTATGACATGTTTAGATAGATTTACTTATGCTTTGTGCTTATTATATGTGTATAGATGATAGATTTGATGTGTATGAAGTAGCTAAGTGCTTGGTCTACCAGATCTGGTCTGTTGTATGCTGCTAAGTGTTGAATCATCTTAGATCTAAGTATATGCTGCAATGCTCTGTGTTATCTGTGGAGTGAGATAAGAGTTAATTCTAGGTGAACTATTGATGCTAAGTGCTTTGTTAAGTGTGTAATCACAGATCTGGATCCCTGCTAAGGTTGAAGACACCTAAGTCCTGCAACTACCCTTGCCTCTACATCGGGTGAGACTTCATATGCTTCACAGGTGTTGTTGAAAGGGTCGGTAGTTAGGGTTTTGTTGGTTCGTTGTTGTAACATTGAACCCTGGGTCTGCCCCTGTGCCAACAGCCTTTGCAATTTTTTTCTTGAAACATGGAGCAATTTTGACATCATTGTCACCATTCGACTTCCTGAAGTTTCTAGTATAAAAAAAAAACTTGTAATTTCCTTGTGAGCTTCTTAGATATTATATTTTTTTTCCCGAATGAAGAGAATACTTTTGATACATTTTCTAATACATTGTCATATGCCTTTGCGTGTTTAACATATTGAAAACATAAAAATGGTTAAATTTGGCATCATCGACAGTCATTCTCCAATGACAGGCCATATAGGCCACCCTGAGGCTAGCTAGGGAGATTTCGAGAATCAAACAGTCTTGTGATGTATTGACAAAATCCAGGGGGAACATACAACCTCTGTGAGTCAAAACAAAAGTCAAGATGAACGAGATTCTATGTAAGTCTAATTCAAATGTCAAGGGGGGTGTATAACCTCTGTGAGCATAGACTATCTAGTGCAAAAGTCAGGGGGAACATACAACCTCTGTGAGCATAGACAGACTATTGCAAAATTCAGGGGGAACATACAACCTCTGTGTGCCTAGTCAAGCCTTGTGAGCCATGAGCAAAAGCCAATGCATATAGCAAAAGTTAGGTTGAATATAAAATTCCTATGAGATAGAAACAAACGATATTCCTAATATTGCAAATGATAAAAATGTATTGATCTAGTGTGTTGGCACGTGTAACATTATCCACGATGAAGAGAATTTTGAATTGCCTTGTAAAGAGTCAAGTTGCAACTGGAGTATCAAGTCTAGTTCTATTTTTGAAATAAAGTGTAATGCTGAGTTGTAACTGAAGTCTTAAGTCTAGTTCTATTTTCGAACTAAAGTGTAATGATGAGTTGCAACTGAAGTATCAATCCTAGTTCTATTTTTGAACTAAAGTGTAATGCTGAGTTGTAACTGAAGTCTTAAGTCTAGTTTTATTTTCGAACTAAAGTGTAACACTGAGTTGTAACTGAAGTCTCAAGTCTAGTTCTGTTTTTGAACTAAAGTGTAAGGCTGAGTTGTAACTGAAGTATCAAATCTAGTTCTATTTTCGAACTAAAGTGTAATGTTGAGTTTTAACTGAAGTCTCAAGTCTAGTTCTATTTTCAAACTAAAGTATACCAGTCTCAAGCCTAGTTCTATTTTCGAGCTAAAGTGTAATGCTGAGTTGTAACTGAAGTCTCAAGTCTAGTTCTATTTTCAAACTAAAGTATACCAGTCTCAAGTCTAGTTCTAAGTTCGAACTAAAGTATGAAGCTGAGTTATGATTAAAGCATGCAAACAAGTTACTATTTTAAGCCTCTCCTCTTCTCCTCTTAAGCTTATATAAGAAGAGGTCAACCCCTCTCTTCAACACAATTTTGATATGCAGGTTAAGGGTGAAGCAATAGAGGCGCATATTAGTGATAAAGAGGCAACATACCAAAGAAGCATATCAGTGTTGTATATCAAAAATAGAGGCAACATATCAAAGGTGTGTTTCAGCAAGGTCTCTTAGGTCTTTGCCAGGTCAGATTCATCTTGGCAAGATTTTTAAGAGTAAAACATTCATGGTGGATATTTGTAAGTGATCTTAAACATAGTTACCAACTTAACGAGGACTCTACATATTTCTCATTTTGGGGGGGTCAAATTTTTTACCGCGTTTTTAAAAATGGTGCTACCGGTAGCACCCCCCTCCCTTTTTAGGTGGTTTTTTGATATTTTAAATTTTTTGATACATAAGGGTTCCACTTTTTTTTTTTTAATGCTCATTTTTTCATTTAGTTTCAAATTGTTCAATTTTTATTGTTTTTCTTTTTTCTCAACGATGTTTTTTCATCTACTTTCAAACTTTTATATTTTTAGTTTATTTTTATTTTTATTCAATGGTGTTTTTAATCATATTTCCATGCTTCATCCAATGTTAAAAATGTTGTACACCATTTATTTTTTTAAATTAAGATTTTTCATATGATGATGATGATGATGATGATTAACGTCCACTAAGACCTAATTGGTCTATCGGACCTTAAGAGGGTAAGTGATTACTTGTTATTATTTAGAATTTTGTTTCTGTGCTCAAAAATCATTAAGAGAAGATTTCCAAGATCACCATACTTTTGTTGAGTAAAGAGGTTAGGAAGCTTGGTAATGTGATCAATATTTTGAAAATGAGATCTAATATGGGTATAAGTTGGACAATCTAAGAGAAAGTGCTTTTCATATTCAACTTTCTTAGTGTCACAAAGGTGACACACTCTTTTATTCCATGGCGTTTTAGGAATTGACCAACGACCAGTTTCACTATGGAGCTCATGATAATTTGTTCTTATCTTATCAATGCTTATTTTTTCTTTACACTTGGCAAAATAGATTGATAATTTTGATCTTCTAGATTAGGGTTGATTACATCTTTATAATACCTTAATTTTATTTTTTCATCTAACTCTTTATCACACAACATTTTTTTCTTAAATTTTGATTTGATGTTTTTTTTAATAGTATCTTTATTCTGCAAAATGGTTTCTTCCATGATTCCCCAATAGTTTAGCCAAGATCGGGCGTCTTTATGCCATCCTCGCTTAAGTCGATGGTGGTTATGACTTGATTTTGAAGAAATTTTAGGTAGCCTCTTGTCTTCCATGTTGTTTAACTTGTTCTTATACATTAGGTATCTAGTCATAGCCATTCTCTCAATGGGGGAGAGGCTTGTTTTGACGAGGAGGATGGGATAGGGCATATTTCCTTTAATTTTGAGATTATAGGTTATAAAATTCTTTTGTATTTTATCTATCTTTCTCCAGGATTCATGAGAGATACTATAGCCCCAGACTTCACATCCATAAAGAATAACAGGTGTGACAATATTCTCAAAGAGGATTTTCTTCGTATCCCATCTTCAAAGATCAGTTGATTTACAATTTGTTTCAAGCCATAATAAGCTTTACATCCCCCAATAATACTTTTATCAATGCTATAATTCCAATTGAGCTTGTGATGAATATCAATTCCAATATATTTGCATGAAGTCACTTCCTCCAAGTTGTTGTTGTCATACAAAAAGGTATCATAAGGGATCTTATTGGATTTAATAATCATGACCTTAGTCTTATCAATATAACAGTCATACCCATATTGGAGAAAAAACCCTTGAGGATTATTAGTTGGTTTTCAAGATCATGGGGAATCATTTCCATAAGAACGATATCATCAACATAAAGAAGAAGATTGATGGCTATACCAGTGAGAGTAGGGCCGACCCAACCTACTTTTTCCAAGCATTCTTCTAACTCATCAATGTATATGCCAAAAAGGATAGGGGACAAGGGACAACCTTGTTTGACTCTTATATTGCAGTTAATCTCTTTTGACCAAACCTCAGTGTTTTTAAACTTAGCAATAACATTCTCATACATCCTTATTGCAGGATCCCTCAACTCGAGAGGCACTTTTATCTCTTCCAACCTATTCCAAAGGTTTTTCCTAGGAACCATGTCAAAATATTTTCTAAAGTCAACAAAACAACAAAAAAGATTGGTTTTAGTATTACAGAACTCCTCTACAATGATCCTAAAGGTAACAAGATGGTCCACAGTTGAATGATATCTCCTAAACCTAGCCTGGTCTTTATCTCTTTAACCGTGACTTTCTAGCCAAATGCTAATCTTCTTTTCCAAAATAATTCCATAAAGCTTGGCTAAAATCGGGTTAATCATAATGGTCCTATAATTACAGGGAATGTTTTTATCCCCATTTTTAAAAATAGAAACAATGAGGCTTTGTGCCCATGGTTTAGGGAATCCCTACTTGACTGCTAAATTGAAGAGCTTTTGTATGTGAGGGATAAGGATTGACCCTCCGATTTTAAAAATTTCAGCTTGGTAGCCTTCGATGTCCTTAGCTTTCCCATTTGAGAGCCGCTTAACCCCGAACTCTATGTCATATAAAGAAAAAA
>ML781631.1:113260-132075 GCA_009831015.1 Picea engelmannii | reverse complement strand
CTGTCATGACTAGCAGAGCCCAACTAGGCATGTAAGCACTCACTTTTTGCTCACACAGCGACGAGAAGAGTGCAAACAATATTCACTTAAAAATTCCAGCCATCTTGTTTGCCTAGCATTCAAGGTTGGTTGTTTGAAAAGATACTTCGGGCCAATGTGGTCTGTCCTTAATTCAAATATCTTCCCCATGAGATAATTCCTCCACATCCTCAAGGCGTAGACAATGGAAGCAAGATCCAAGTCATGTGTGGAATAGTTCCTCTCATGCTCCTTAATCTTTCTGGACTCATAACCAATGACATGTCCATTTTGCATGAGGACTCCCCCAAGTCCTTCCTTACATGCATCTGTACATACCACAAAAATTTTATTTGGGTCAGAAATCTTTAACACAGGTGCACTAGTAAGTAATTCCTTCAATAGGTTAAAATACTCTTCACACTTATGTGTCCATTCAAATTTAGTTCCCTTCTTTTGAAAAGAAGTGATGGGATGAGAAATCCTAGAGAACCCTACTATGAACCTTCTGTAGTAACCAGCTAATCCCATAAAAGATCTAACTTCTAACACATTTCTGGGTGTTTGCCATCCTCTAATGGATTTAATCTTCTATGGATCTACTGTTATTCCCTTCTCTAAAATAATGTGTCCCAAGTAATGGATTTGATTTTGATAAAAATAACACTTACTCAGCTTGGCATACAACTGATATTCTCTCAGCACTTGCAATTCCAGTCTTAAGTGATGTTCATGCTCCTCTTCATACTTAGAATAGATAAGTATGTCATCCAAGAACACTATGACAAGCTTATCCAAATAATTTTTGAATATGTCATTCATTAAGAACATAAATACAGCTGGTGCATTAGTCAGTCCAAATGGCACCACTACAAATTCATAATGCCCATACCTGGTCCTAAAGGTTGTCTTATGAATGTCTTCTTCCTTGATCGTTACCTAATGTTATCTTGACCTCAAGTCAATCTTCGAAAATATCTTTTCTCCTCTTAGCTGATCATAGAGGTCATCAATTCTAGGTAGAGGATACTTGTTCTTTATAGTATACTTATTCAGTTGTAGAAAGTCAATACACATCCTCAAGGTTCCATCCTTTTTGACAAAAAGTATTGGTTCTCCCCAAGGTGAAACACTTGGACATATGTACCCTTTCTTCAACAATTCCTCTAACTACATTTGTAATTATTTTAACTCTGGTGTGCTCATTCTGTAAGGTGTTTTTGACATCGGGGCAGCTCCTAGAACTAAATCAATAGATAAATCTATCTCCCTTTTTGGTGGAAATCCTAGTATTTCTTGGAATGCATCCTCGAATTCTTGTAGTACAGAGAAATATTCAAGGCTTGGCCCCTTTGTCTTTTCTGGATCCTCCACATGGGATGCATACAATTGACATCATTTTCTAAAACATCTCTTCAATTGTAAGGCTGAAATATCCATGATAGAGATGGGTCTTGGAACTCCTTTCACAACGTTTTGTTTTCCATCTTCATAAAGACAGGTAAATGTCTTTCTATGACAATCTAGGACAACATGATGTGTGTCCAGCCAATTCATTCCAATTAGAATATCATAAGACCCAAATGGTATGATATTTAGATTAGAATTTGTATTCACACCATTAATACTTATGGAACATCCTCTGACCATATCATGGATTACCCTTTTGGTTCCAGTGGCTAGCTGGACCAAACTTGATTTTCTAAGATTACTTTTCTCCAATTGTAATCTATCCACTATTTTAGGATCAATGTAAAAATGACTTGCTCCTAAATGAATTAAAATAGAAACAAGTTTATTTATGATCTTACCTTCCACCTTGATCATATTGGACTGGTACTCTGCCTATCGATCATCTAAATCTACATAGATTCTTCCCATATCTTCGACTCTTGTAGCATCTTGGACTTTGTGCACATTCTTCACTCTGTCTTTTCGGTGTAGGTGATCCTTGTACAGGTGATCTTCCTTGAATCCCCAACACTGGATTGGTGTTCTTCCCCTTTTTCCCAAGGAGCCTTCTTTCTTGGATTCACCCTTAGCATACTATTCTTGATGATTTTTATCTAGCTCATTCTTATTGAAGGGAGGTTTGAATCCTTTCCTCCTCTTATGGGACTTCTCCTTCTTATTATCCTTCAAAGATTTATGCAGGGATTCTCTTCCATGGCCTTGATCATATAGGTATTTATCCTTCCTAATGGCCTCAGTCAAGGTCTTGGGCTCATCATACCTAATCTTTTATTTATAAAAGGTTGGTAGTCCACTTAGAAAGCTTTGTATTTTCACCTTCTCATCATCAATGAACCTGACATACTTTAACAATCCCAATAAATTATTCTAATATTATACCATAGTCATGCTTCCCAGCCTAAGTTCAAAGAACGCCTCCATTTTCTTTTCATATAAATGCTATTAGAGGTACTCCTTCTGGAATTACTTCTTGAACTACTTCCAAGTGATCCTACTCTCATTAATATGTTCAACTTGCTTCAGTTTATCCCACCACATTTCATCTTTCCCATGTAAATGGTAGGTGGAAATCTTGGATTCTAGGTTTGATGAATAGTTATGGAATTGAAAACACCTCCTGAGTCCAAGAAAGCATGCTTCGGCATCATATTCCCTTTCTTTTTCACCATCAAAGGAGGGTGGCTTAAGCTTCCTCAGCTCTCCTTGCAAACTGTCCATTTCATGTCTCCTTCTCTGGCACCTAACAGGAGACACCTCTGGACTGCTTATGGAATCCTATGATGCATAAAAATTTCTTTCTGAGTAAGGAGGTGAGTGGTGTCTATGAGTTTTGTTGGCACTCATCGAATAACCATCTCTTCCATGATCCTCTCTTCTTTCCCAAAACCTAACTTCTTCCCCTTGTTTTGAGTTTGATCCCTTCTTCATTTTCCTCTGCAACTGATTTAAGCTTTGCAACACTCGAGAATTTATCTGACTTTTCTCTCTCATCAATCTCTCATTGTCTTATTTGTAGCTCTGAACTTCTACTTTCAGGCTTCTTACAGATTCTATTAATGTTTCCTTATCTCCTCTTCCCTTACGTCCATTAGATTCTGTCTCTAAATTACCAACTCTGGTATTCTAGATTTTTGCCTCTCTCTCATGGTTGGAGGCTTCCTCACCTTCTCCCATCTATCGAATCTTCATTCCGAGTTGATATGTTTAATCTCTTAATTCTGCAAAATGTGCAAGTGACCATTTTTTTAGAATTATGCATATGATAAACAAAATTTGTCAACAATGCTACAGGTCCTTTTTCTTCTCAAATCATGAAGAACATATATATATCAATCTACACTGTATAACACTTCCATGTTATCTCTTAGCCAATATAGAATTTAATTCTTCACAGGCACTCCCTTCAAACCACTTCCCTAGGTGACCATGGTTCGAAACCGCAAACAAATCCTTCCTAGCACTTTATGTGTTAGAAAATTACTATATCGAAGATTGTGTGGTTGAAAATCGATTGAGGGATGAGATCAATGGTCAACAGTAATTGTGGGCTAACAACGTTCTCTCTCTTTATCGGAGATATTTGTCCCTATAATCTGAAAATTGCTCACCCACATCTCCTTTAAATCGCGACCGTTGATCCCTTGTCCCAACGAGATCAACGGCGTTGGAAAATAGCGGGCTGCGAACTGGCACATCTGCTAATTTTTCCTCATCTCCCCCCAATGGTCCCCCACCGTCGATTTTTCGTTCACAAATTCATGGTTATCCATGGGTCCTTCTTTGTTATCACTCTGTTCCAATCTCACACTGACAGGTGCTAGCTCTTTCCTCATCTATGAACTTGGAATGTGACCCAAGTCTTACCCTCCTCATGCTTCATAAATTTGGAACCTTCAGCTAAGACTAGATCAACATTCCTTGTCCTCATTCATGATCAATGATAGATATCCACTTCGAGACTCCATGCTTCAGGATTTTGACACTTTTAACCTCCACTTTCCACCGAAGTACTCCATACCCGAAGTTATAGATCAGGCACCACGCGTCCACCTCAAATCAATGACTCTATTCCACTTCAGGACTTTGACCTTTGGAAGTCTCAACTTCCCCTGCTTTCTTCCTCCCGGGATGCTTCCACCCGGAGTTCACAGTCTTCTGACACATGTCCTCCCACAGATCAATGGCTACGAGTGATTGCAGAGACTCAACTCTCTCACTCTTTAATTTCCTTGTCGATCTCCACAAAGCGAAGATTCTCATCCATAGTGGGATTGAAATCCACCATTGATTTGGTGATCTAGCAAGTTCAACGATCCTAAACGATTGTGGGCTCACAACTTGCAGAAACTTTAATTTTCTTCTCGATCACCACAATGCGTCCCCACCGTCGATTTCTCTCCAATGAGATATCACGGTTGTGAATTAACCTTTTCTTCTCCTTCATCGGATGACCCGTGTTCGCCTACCCTCCACTCCAATGATATCAGATCTCATTTGATCCCATAGTGGCGATCGCTCCCGAATTTGAAAGGGACAGTCACAATTCGTCGAACCCTTACAAAGGATCTCTGATGTTCTAGGATGGTCACAATCCTTCGAACCCTTACAAAGGATCTCTGACGTTCCTCCTGATATTTTCAACTTCACGGTCAAAATTCGATCTCAACCATGAGACTCTGACCAATGGACCCGACCCATATCAGCCCGATGTTTCAACCAGAATCTGTGATACCAATTTGTAACACACCCCACCACCCACAGGTCGGGGTACGCTACCTTCAAGCCCACCCTTGGACTTCTTTATCTTATAGATACATTTTTAAATTAATAAGGATGCATAAAAGAAAATATTTAATGACACGCACATCAATAACCATCAAGCATGCATATTCTAAATATTCAATTAAACAATAAATAAATACACATCGGAATACATTCATATACATATAAATAATACCATAATAGAGAGCACTTATCTTTATAAAAGAAGACACCAACTGGCTACAGACCAGGGACATTCCACCCAACCGTAGACACTACTGCTCCAGATATCAATAGTAGTGTCACCCTCGAGCTAGGGCTATGAATCCAAAAGGACGGTTCCAAAGCGTTACTTGGTTTCCCGAACCAATCAGCCCTCAATCTCTCACAGTATTTCCTAGCACTCACAACAATCCAAGTACCTAGATCTCTTCTACCTAGCTTACACCACCCAAGAGAATGCACATCCACCCTTCTCTGCCACACAGTCCCTCATGCAGTCCTTCTCCTTCCAGGGCTCCAACGCAAATGGTCCATAATATCCATGTTGGAACTCTCAGGACTTGCAACTGTGAACAAAGATAGAAAAAGGCCAATGCATCTCAGACATCCAGGCCTCAAGTCATGGATGTATTACACTAGTGACCTCTACATCCAATGATACCATGGATTCTCTTCAGCAGGTTGTTTCCTTTCCCCAAGACAAGACATGAATGTGGAACATGAACAGGTGACAGAAATGAATCGAGTGAGATCTCCACCCAAGGTGCGAAACAATGAAAAATATGTGAATGAATGCATGAGGGAAAGAATGGAAAGAAATAAGAAGTGAATGAGATAATGATCCAACCCTCCCAATCAGACCAGGGACTGGCTTAAGTATTTTCATGGGGAATCAAGAACCTCCTGACCTTCTCCAAGAATTTCATGTAATTGATCCACTCCCTTAGACAAAAGGGTAATTAAACTAGGAAATAAACATTTATCCCCTCAAGCCCCCTCTCTTGTAGAATCATAGCCCCCTATAACTCTAGTCCATGTTCATCTAGCAGCCAGCGATGTATTTATTATTAATAATGATCAAAACATTACATTTCTTGGGCACACTAGCCTTTTAATAATTGTTTAAGCACTTTGGCCTCTCAGTATTGTAACAATACATTATTTAAAATGGGGGTTCAAAACTCGGGGTGTTACATTGTTCCTCCTTGTTTACCCATGTTGAATTGAGCTTAAAGGTTGGGACCTAGGTGACCTTCTTCACACAAAGTATTAGGATAATGCCCTTGTTAGGAACTAGGGAGGAGTGTTGGATTTACTTCACACACACCTAGGATTTCTTTTTCCTAAGGTTTTTCCTATGTTTATTATTCATTATTCAGTCTCCTATATTTTAGGAAGAATATTCTCTTCAATTTTCACTTCAGTTTGATCAGTTGAGTGGAGTCTAGATGCTACATTGGTTTTGTCACCATGCATCATTGGGATCATCACCAGCTAATGTGCATTTTCCTTGGGATCATCACCAGAATAGCGCATTCCCCATGATTCGATGATCTCCTCCTCACTTCACTTTGTTTCAATAAATTAACTGAAGACTTATAGACTAGCTAATGCAACTAGGTGGTAGTTCACTCCCGTAACTTCCTGAGAGACTAGAATAGGTGGAAGTTTACTCCTGTAACTGTCGGTGTGTGTCTAGATCACTCTATACCACCACTATGGTGCATTTTCTTCTCCTCCAGTGCACATTGGTTGAGTTATATAGAGTATATCATGTGTAAATTATTCATTATTCATTTGGTTAATGAGAATTATTCCATTCTTTCTCTCATGCTTCTCTTTTCTTCTATTTTCTCTGCAACTGTGTATGTCAATTCCCAAATAGATCTATTATGTGTAGTTTCAACACATTTACATGGTATCATATCTTACAGACTGCTAGTGAAAAGACACACCAAATTATTTTTTGCAGGTACCAAAGATTGAAGACAGTGGAAAAACAGAATTCCAAAAAGAATTCATTCTTACAGCTTACAACTTCTTTGCATGGAAGGAGAAGATGATCATGCATCTTCGAAGAAGAGGATTGTATAGGTTAACCATGAACATAGAAGCAAAACCAACATTAGCCATATAAAAATTCAAGTATCTAAATCGAATGGATGAAGCATTCAGAATAAGTTGCAGTCTCATTTCTCTTGATCTCCTCTTTCACATATCTTCATGTAAAACCCTCAATGAATCCTGGACCACCATGGAAGGGATTTTTTGAAAACATTATGAGATGAGGGGACACATACTCTAGGTGGAATTTCTCACATTAGATCCAAAAAGCTTCGACAATGTCAAAGATTTCTTTACAAAATATAAGGATTTACTGTCACAACTCAAGGCTTGTGGGGTTGATAAATCTAAGGAGGAGAAACAAATTGTCCTCACCATTCTCTCCAATATTGGTCTTGAATTATCAGTGTTTGTATCCACATTCCATTCAGTCAAATTTTCCTCTAGAGCCACCTGGAAGATGCCTTCTCTTGAGGAATTTATCGAATCCCTGACACAAGAGTAGACCAAGCTCATCAACATTGGAAAAATCAAAGGCCCAAGGCGCATGCACTTAATATGCAAGATGGAAATAGTCATCAACATCAGAAATATAAATATAAATACAAAAGGAAAGCACATGCAAATTTGAAGAAGGAGGGGTAGTCAAAACCCTTCACTGATGCCTCTGGATCCAAAGGTGGAAAATGAAGAAAAGGGGAGAAATGCACATATTGTCATAAAGGATTCCATCCAAAATCCACATGCATGAAGAAACAAATAGATCTAATGACTCAAATAATTTATCAAAATAACCTTGTAGATCGCATCTCCAAGGGTGCCAAGAAGAAGAAGCCAGAAGATAAGAATCCCAAAAAAGGAAATTCTAGCCATGCTTTGATTTCCATCAACTCCTCTCTCGATGCTTGGATCATATATTTAGGATCATCACATCACATGGATGCCACAAACACAGTCTATTCTTCATTATATTCATGCAAAGGTCCTCCTATTCTACTGGGGGACAACTCTCCAGTCGAGGTCACTGGCAAAGGAAGGATTGAACTCACTAGCGGAAGCTTTGAGAATGTGTTGCACGTTCCCAAACTTTTCATTAATCTTCTCTTCATGTATCACATGAAATATTATGGCACTGGAAAGAAATCCATATTCACACCTGATGCAATGGACATCTATGACATGCAAAGCAATTCCAGGGTTGCTACAAGTGAGGTAAATCATCCATCTAGATTATATACATTTTCTGAATTTATTGAACCATATTTTTCTTTACTCCTTACCCATACTAATGAAAGCAGTAGGATATGGCATGAAAGGTTTGGGAATTTTAATTTCAGATATATGAAATAACTTAGCAAGCAAGGATTGGTTGATGGTCTACCATACATCCATTTCTCCAAAGGAATCTGTGAAGGTTGTGTTCTTGGAAAACACCCTCAAGAGAAATTCGACAAAGGAAAGACTCGGAGAGATTCCTCTCCTTTATATCTGATCCATAGTGACCTCATGGGCCCTTTTCTGCATCCATGAATCAACAAAGCAAGGTACGTGCTCATTTTTGTTGATGATTTCTCATGTTTCACATGGATTTTCTTTCTCAAGAAACAATTTGAGGTCTTTCAACACCTCAAATATTTCAAAGCCCTGGTTGAGACACAGTCAGAAAAGAAAATCAAAATCCTTTGAAATGATAATGGGGGAGAGAATTTCAACCATGAGATCCAGAATCTTTTTCATGAGGCGGGATTCAGTTGTAGCACATAGTTCCCTATACTTTGTAGCAAAACGGAGTTGTTGAGTGGAAAATAGATCTCTAAAAGACTAGATGGCATCTTGCATGCTACATGCAAAGTCACTTCCATAGAGATTATGGGCCGAATCACTTAATTATGCAAACTACATCCAAAAAATATCTTCCCATAGATCTGTCAGGGATAAGACCGCCTATGAGGCTTGAAGTGGCCTCAAATCGGAAGTGACCCACTTTCGTATTTTCGGTTCAGATGCATGGGTCGGGACTCCCTCTAAAAAGAGGAATTAAGTTGATCCACATAGCACAGAGTGTATCTTTGTTGGATACCCTGACGGTGTGAAGGGATATAGACTTATTGATCTTTCCTCAGACCATCTCATCATTGAGTGAAGTGTCCAATTTGAGAAAAGTTGGTCTGAAACGATCTTTTAAACGATAATGGTTGAGTTATTAAGCATGTGTTAATTAACCATTTAAGAAAATAATTAAAGAAGGAAGAATTAAAGAGGAAACATAGCATCCATTAAGAAATATAAATTTCTAAACATAAGCATGAAGAACAACAAACCATAAAGCACCAAAGTGATAACAGAGTTCAGCTATCTTGCCTACATCTCTGGGCCTTTGTCTTAGTGGGTGAGGATTTATTATTTATGTTTGAATATTTAAAAGTACATCATAACAGTGCTCAAAATTTTAAATGATCTGTTATTGTACTGCTAGATTTCAAGAACCCAACAAAACTGATGGCACTGAAATCGGATGAACGAAGCTCCCAGAAATGGCCCGCAAAGGTGCTCTCCTGAATGAATTCCCTGCATAAAAATGGCTTTGGCTCAACAATCATCCAGCATAAACCTATTATGAACCTCCTCCATGGCTTCAAGAACCTTTGGTTTATATAGGCTATAAGTGGGTAACAATCTCCCAACTTCTCCCCAAGATCTGGCCTCAAAAACGGCCCAATATCCCCCAATATTGGCTAAAAATCTCTAAAACCTATTGAATAAATCAATAAAAACTATATTATATAGATCAAAACCCATTTTTGGGATTAATAAAAGGCACAACCACTTATCGTTCATGCTCTTGGTCATGTGGGAGCCTCCATGTGGCTAGGCGCTAGACTAGATCGTTGGCCCCCTGGATTCTGGCCCCGGTCATGTCGCTATGGCGCATGTGGCCTTGTATTAAGCACCCATGCAAATGAAAGTTGGTTTAGCTCCTAATGGTTTATCCCTTGGTTATGCCCCTGGTTGGTGGGCTAGCCTGCCCGACCAGGGCTAACCCCTTATCCACACCAACAAACAATGCTAAGGTCGCAGTCATATTGTGGAACGTCGAAAACCAAGAGCTATTGCCATATATCTCTGCCAACATTTTTAAATTGGTTCATGGTCATATTATGATGGACATATGAAGAATGCATCGAGGGATGGGGCCTAGCCCCAGCCCTATCCTCCACCAATTTAACCATGAATTCACTTTAAATATTAATTGCGCCATATATGGCTAAGAACCACTAAATGGGTGTCACGTGGCAACCCATGACTAGGCCATGTGGCACCTCAGCACTTGCCCATAGCTACCACATGTCAAGCGATAATTGGTCCACCTATCAACACCTATCAGCGCCACTATACCTTCCACTGTAGCTTGTCACGTCAGCATGTGGCACGTGTCACCCTTGCAGTGGTGCCACATGTCACACTATAATTGCTCCACCTATACCTTCCCACGTTAGCAACCTGTCCATGTCAGCATCCCATCGCACCCTACAACATCATTTGTATGGTTGTATGGCTTGTACAGTCAACTTCCACGTGGAACTGTACGAACTATACAGATTGTATAGTCATCAAATTTTGTCTTTTTGTTGAAATGAATAGACCGCGATATCTTGGTCATATGACGTCTATTTGGGCCCGTTCAAGTTGCGTTGGGTTTGTATCGACAATGCTTACACACACATCCATTTTGAATCCATTATGAGCACTTTGATTTTTAGGCCTTCCTAGACCCATTTTGGTCCTGAGATCCAATTCTGGATCACACCTCCCCACTAAAGATATTTTGGTCCTCCAAAAGGTTACTTACCATTCATCAAGTGCAGGATAGGCCACCCGACTTGTTATTTTTCTTTAAACTCTACCCTGTGCACCTGTCTCATCAAGATCAACTGTAAAACAATCATGATAACTGAAAGCATATTGTTAGCCATTTGTACCTTGTCACATCTTACTGAAGCCACTATCATCCATGTTGACAAAATTGCTAACGATAACATCAAAAATATGACTACAAATGAGCTAATATTTTTTTAATACTTGCACGACATTAGCTTATCTTGAAGCAAAGTTTGATTGATCTTCCATTCTATAATCATCTCCTGTTCTTGCTTAAGATCGATTACTTGATTTGAAACAATTATAGGTCTCTTGTTTGCATGAGATGCCTTTCTTAATTGTTCCATTTTTTGAAGAGATTGATTTGCTTTAAAATGATGAGCATGTACCACATATTCTTTGCCTTCTTTGATTAGGTGATATTGATCCTTTTCCCTGTATAATATTGCTTTATGATCATACAAGTAAGGATTTCCTAAGGCCACTCCACATCCATTGAGTGGCACCACATCACATGTTACCTCATCCACAAACTTAGATGAAATTGAAAACTTTAATGTGTATTTATTTGTTATGTGCAATTGATGATTGTTGCTTATCCATTTAAGTGTGTAAGGCTTATGATGCATCTGAGTGTTTAATCCCAATTGTTTAACCAATTCTTATGAAATCAAGTTAGATTGAGATCCACTATCTATCAATGTGTCGACCTTAGTATGCCTCATTATGACCCTTATGTGAAACAATTTATTTCTAGAATCAAATCCATCACCAATTTTACCTGCCAAACCAACCAATGAGACTTTAGATTCATCACCCGAATCTGATCCCAAGTCTATTGGTCGTGTTGTTGCCGCAACTATTTGCCTCCCTTTCCTTTCTTTGAACCACTTTGGTCACTTCTCAAGATGCAATTGCTATCAATGGTCCTCATCATGCCCCTCTTTCTTGAAATGCTTGCAAGAGGGATTCTCTTACTTTCTTGCCACTTAATTTTCCTTCTTGCCATTCCACTTCCTTTTTTCCTCTTTCCTTGAAGATGATTCTCCTGATACACCAACCAACCTTGTTTTCCCTTCTTCAATGTATGTCCCTTGAATAGAAACCTCATCAAGATTAGTAGGTCCAAACATAAATATAGTGTTTTGAATATGTGCAGGTAAACCTCCTATATACTTCATACGAGTGTATTGGGTATGTAAAGGAATATCTAACATCAATGCCATTTTACAAAATCCATTTGTGTATTCTTGCATTGTTTGTCCTTTTATTAGTTTAAGAGATTTACATTCAATTAAAGATTTCTCTTTATAACCCAAAGGATAAAATTTCTTTCTAAGTGCAGAAACAAAAGCTTGCCATGATGGAAATACATTACCCACTTGTTGTGTGCCATTTTGCAACTTGCTTTTCCACCAGATGAGTGTTGTGCCTGCAAGTTGAAGCGATGCCAACTTGATTTGAGTTGCCTCATCCTTTATTTGTTGCACACTACAATAAACCTCCATTTGTCTGATCCAATTATCAAGTTTCTTTGCATTGACTTCACCATCATACATAAGTAATTCAAATTTCACATCAAGTTTTAGTAAAGGAATTTCTTTCTTATGTTTATGGACATGTTTTCTTGCAGTGGATTTAGAACTTGATCTTGAAGAAGAAGAACGAGGTGAAGGAGAAATTTAAGGAGGATTATCTCCTTATTCATCTTTAACCTTTGAATTTTCACCTAGAACTAGTCTCTTTCGTTCCAAGTAATCCTCATATAGAACCTTCATCATCTCCGACATGGCGAAGAAAGTCTTTCAAAACTCTTTCTCATCATGAGAAAGTCCCTCTTCCGATGCCATCTTCTCACTTTGAGAAGTTATCTTTCTCAATACAATCAATGGATTCTCTTCAACAAGATCGCCTTCACCATGATGTATCTTTTCCCTGGTAATCATGCAAACTCAAAAAACAACCATCAACTAGCTCTGATACCACTTGATCCGAAAAGATCTTTTAAATGACAAAGGTTGAGTTATTAAGCATGTGTTAATTAAAAATTTAGGAAACTGGTGAAAGAAGGAAGAATTAAAGAGGAAACATAGCAGCCATTAAGAAATATACAGTTCTGAACATAAGCATGAAGAACAGCAAACCATAAAACACCAAAGTGATAACAGAGTTCGGTTATCTTGCCTATGTCTTTGGGCCTTTGTCTCAGTGGGTGAGACTTTCTTATTTATGTTCGAAGATTTAAAAGTACATCATAAAAGTTTCCAAAAGGTTACAAAATTATCTTGTCTTGTACTACCATATCTCAAGAACCCAACAAAACTGACGGCACTGAAATCGGATGAACGGAGCTCCCAGAAATGGCCCGCAAAGGTGCTCTCCTCAATGGCTTCCCTGCATAAAAATGGCTCTGGATCAACAATCCTTCATCATAAACCTATTTTGAACCTCCTCCATGGATTCAAGAACCTCTAGTTTATATAGGCTAGAAGTGGGTAACAACCTCCCAACTTCTCCCCAAGATATGGCCTCAAAAAGGGCCCAATATTGGCCAAACATCTCTAAAACCTGTTGAATAAATCAATAAAAACCATATTATATAGTTCAAAACCCTTTTTTGGGCTTAACAAAAGGAGAAGCACCTTATCTTCCATGCTCCTAGTCATGTCGGAGCCTCCATGTGGCTCGGTGCTAGACTGGTTCGTTGCCCCCCTAGATTCTGGCCCCGGTCCTGTGGCTATGGTGCATGTGGCCTTGTATTAAGCACCCACGCGCCCAAAAGTTGGTTTAGCTCCCAATGGTTTAGCCCTTGGTTATGCCCCTAGTCAACGGACTATCCTAATCGACAGGGGCTAACCCCTTATCTGCACCAACAAACAACGCTAAGGTCGCAGTCATATGGTGGAATGTCGAAAATCAGGAGCTATTGCCATATATTCATGCCAGCTATTTTAAACTGGGTCATGGTCATATTATGACGGACATATGAAGAACGCACCAGGGGTTGGGGCCTAGACCGAACCCTACCCTTCACTAATTTAACCATGAATTCACTTTAAATATTAACTACGTCATATATGGTTAAGAACCAAAGTGAGGGCGGGCTGGCTAGCCCGACCCTCCAAAGTCATACGCCCGATCCATAGGCCACGGGGTCGACTCCCGTGAACTCCAATCATTTTTCCAAAACAAATGAACCACTAAATGGGTGCCACGTGGCAACCCATGACTGGGCCACATGGCACCTAACCACTTGCCCACAACTACCATGTGTCAAGCGATAACTGGTCTACCTGTCAACACCTTCCAGCACCACTATACCTGCCATTGTACTTTGTCATGTCAACTTGTGCCACGTGTCACCCTTGCAGTGGTGCCACGTGTCACACTCCGACTGGTCCACCTATACCTGCCAAAATTAGCAACCCATCCATGTCAACATGCCATTGCACCCTACCATGTCAGTTGTACGGTCGTACGACCTATAGAGTCATCTTCCACATGGCACTGTACGGACTGTACAGTCATCAAATTTTCCTTGTTTGGTGAAATGAACAAACTGCGATATATTGGTCATACAACATCTATTTGAGCCCATTCAAGTTGTGTTGTGTTTGTATCGATGAGGTCTACGCACACGTCTGTTTTGAAGCCATTCTGGGAAGTTTGATTTTTAGGCCTTCCTAAACCCATTTTGGTCCCGAGATCCAATTCTAGATCAAAAGTGTCTCGCATGTACCTCAGTAGCCACATGTAGACACCTTTATTCTTCCGCCTATCTGAGATTATGAGAATTCACATTTTGACTCTTCTTCAAATGAGATTTCTAATTCATAGGATTCAGATGATCCAGATACAAAGTCAGTATAGTCAGATGCAGAGTAAGAGTATCCAGATGCAGATGCAAAGCCAGAGAAGACGCCCAAGTGGGCCCAGGCTACCATTCAGGATGTAGGGGATCTTATTGGTGATCAATCTAATACAAGGAAGACTCGATCTGATTTCTAGGAGCCTCCTCTTGCACTCACTACCACTGAACCATTTCCACTCAGGCATCTTTTCTTGGTTCAGTATTCAGATCCACAATATTATGGAAAGGTTAGTGGAAATACCTTTTGGGAATCCACCATGCAGGAGGAGTACAAATCCCTCCTTGAGAACCAGACTTGGGATCTGGTTCCCCTTCCTTCTGGAAGGAAACTTGCCAGGTGCATATGGGTCTACATGACCAAGAGCGCAGTAGATGGATATATTAGCAGATACAAAGTTGGGCTTGTTTCCAAAGTCTTTCAGTAGGTGCATGGAATTGACTATGATGAGACATTCGCTCTAGTAGAAAATATGGATTCCATGTGTTTGTCACTTTCCATTACAATGGCCCATAGATCAGAAGTCCATGAGATGGACATAAAGAATGCATTTCTTCACAGTGATCTCTCTGAGGAGATCTATATGGATCAGCCCTAGGGATTTATGCAGGATTCATATTTGGTATGTTGACTGAATAAGTATATTTATGGCCTCAAGAAGTCTTTGAGGGCATGGTATTCCAAGATGGACTCCTACCTTCTTTCACAGAACTTTGTATGTTGAAAATCAAACCCAAATGTTTACATGCTCAGGACGACTGATTCACTTCTACTCTTAGTTTTGTATGTTGATGATTTGTTGATCACCAGTTGCTCGACTTCACCGATTGATGCAGTCAAGAAGATTCTACATGGAGGGTCCTTGATGATGGACATGGTTCCACTACATTTCTTTCTTGGACTCGAGAGCAGTCAGGATGCATCGGGAATCAAACTATCTCAGGCCAAGTATGCACGAGATCTCCTTGAGAGATTTCACATAATAGACTACAAGTCTTCCCTGACACCTTTTCTATCAGGATTTTAACTTGAGGATGGCAAATAAACTCCATTGGTTGACATCACACTATACATACAGCTAGTGGGGAGCTTGTTGTATCTCACACACTCCATACCAGACCTCTCCTATGCAGTTGGGGAAGTGTACAGGTTCATGCAGGAGCCGCATGAGCTACATTGGAAGGATGCAAAGTGTATCCATTGATACGTATAGGGCACCATCACCTTTTGGATTCATTATACAGTAGACTCTACATTGGATCTCATTTGGTTCACTGATTCTGACTGGGCTGGTGATAGCACTAATTGCAAGTCCACATCTGGTTACTCACTTTGTCTTGGTTCTGGACTTATATGTTGGTCGAGAAAGAAGCAGGATGATATTTATCTATCTTCAACTGAGGTAGAGTATAGAGGGGTAGTTAACAAAACCATTTAGGCTATGTGGCTTCATCATTTTCTCACTAAGTTGGGCATTCAGTTTCACCGGTTTATCTTCATCTAATGTGACAACTAGAGCACTCTGAAGTTCTGCAAAGATCCAGTTCACAAGCAGCAGATGAAGAACATCAATATCCACATGAACTAAATATGGGACTTACTTCATGAGGGGATCATCAAGCTATATTTTTTTCCTTCAGCAGAATAGACTACAGACATCTTCACCAAGACCTTCACTGAGAAGAAGTTCCACTCTCTGCGAAGTCATCTTGGAGTGAAGGATATAGTTTCCTAGAAACTGTCATTTCTTCTTTTTACATACATTGTACCTTGAGGGGGGGGTTTCCCTTGAGGTTTTCCCTCTTTCTTCACTTTATTTTAGTGTATATTTTGTATTTGGGTACCTAACATGGCCTCATTGTTCAGACCCATTCTTTATTTTCACCATAGTGATGTTCAGGGGGGTGTTGGAGTTACTTCACACACACCTAGGATTTCTTTTTCCTAAGGTTTTCCCTATGTTTCTTAGTCATTACTCAGTTTCCTATATTTTAGGAAGAATATTCTCTTCGGTTTTCACTTCAATTTGATCAATTGAGTGGAGTCTAGATGCTACATTGGTTTTGTCACCATGCAACATTGGGATCATCACCAGATAATGCGCATTGTCCTTAGGATCATCACTAGACTAGTGCATTACCCATGATTCCCTGATCTCCTCCTCACTTCACTCAGTTTCAGTCAGCTAAATAAAGACTGATAGACTAGTTAACTCATCTAGGTGGCAGTTCACTCCCGTAACTTCCCGAGAGACTAGACTAGGTGGCAGTTTACTCCTCTAACTTCTAGTGTGTGTCCAAATCACTCTATACCACCACTATGGCACATTGGATTCTCCTCCAATGCGCATTGGTTGAGTTATACAGAGTATATCATGTGTAAATTATTCATTATTCATTTGGTTAATAAGAATTCTTCCATTCTTTCTCTCCTACTTCTCTTTTCTTCTATTTTCTCTACAACTATGTATGTCAATTCCTAGCTGGATCTATTATGTTCAGGTTCAACACATTTACAAGGAGTTGGGTGGAGTTGTGCTAGGAATAGATTGGGAATTTCTATAAGCTTTCCCCGAAAGAAGGCATTTCCTTGAAAGGAGTTTTATTTTTAATAATCTTCATTATTGTTGAAATCTTATATCTTTAGTATAGGGGCTTGCATTTTGTTCTTGGCACCTCCATGTAAGCAAAGTATTGAATTTAAATAAATCTCTTTTCTAATTTTATATTCACACATATAAACATCATATAACTACTTACCACATGAAGAGTAGTCATTGTTAATTGAAGGGGATCCCTATCTTGATTTGGATTCATTTTTTTAGCCACAATTGAATCCTTGGTGGTCCCTATCAAATACTTCAAAAAAAATTGAAATCTATAAACTTCCAAGGGAAATCATAATTAAAGGGTTTTGTCAAACAAATTTCTAACCTTACTTAATGTTCAACATTATTTAAACCAACAAGGAAGGTATTACGAGTTTTGACATACAATTGGTTGGTATCCTTTTTCTCATAGCACCAGACACACCCAATAATAATGAAAGAGGGAGTGAGACCTATATTTCCACTATTGACCTCGTGAGTGTGGATAAAAATTCCCTTAGAAGTCACCTTTGCAATATCAAAAAGAACATATCCAAATTCATTGGCCATGATTGATTCCCTAATGGGCTCAAACATTAATCTCAGAAGGTTATATTTTTATCGGTTGTACAACGATACCACTATCATTGTTGTCAAAGGAATTGTTCACAAGTGAAGGGTAGGCCAAGGGTGAAAAAGGTGTGTTCATGGAAAAATGATCAAAATTCGGACATGAAAGATAAATTTGATGATGGAAAATTCATGGGGGCTTCACCTTCTTTCCGAGTGATAAGTTACCATCCTAAAATTTGAGTTATCAAAAGGCTCATGGAAAAAATACAGGTCATCAGGTTGAGCTTTACCTTACGATATGAAACAAAATTACATTAGGAAAGGTGTCCTCTGAAGGCACGATTTAGTTCAAGTTCAAGCAACACCAGAAGCATTGGTTGACTAAGAACCGATTGGTCCAGTCTATCTTGTCACATTCATTCATAAAGAGGGGTCTTAAAATCGTGAAAACTAGAGTAAATATATTGTAGGTATTGGGGTGTATGTTGGGTATGATGGATTTTGTAGGTATTGGGGGATATAAAAATGGGTATTTATAAAAAAAAGAGAAATACAGTAAACATAGGGGTTATTTTTATTAGAAACATGTATTGGGAGGGGGTTTCAAAAGGAGAACTTTGGGAGGTATTTATCAATATCTATTGAAATTAGAGGTATTCTTTAATACCTCACAAATTTAGATGATATGTTATAGGTTGAGTGAGTGGATACCTTGTGGTAAAGTTGCAATCCTCAAGTATTAAACTTAAAATGAAGTTGTACATAAACATTCTTGTAATATCTACCTTTTTTCACAAGAATGTATGTGTGTGTCGTACTCTTGTATCATATTGTATTCACTATACCTCTATAACTCTTATAATTATTTGTGTCATTGTTGTGACCAACAAATTCATATAACATGCTTCCATATAGTATGGGAGAGGATACTATCATAGATTGCACCACCACATCAAACCAATGTACATACACGATAATGTTAGCCTTCGATACAATCATACTCCTCTTGTGAAATTAGTATTATGATGTGTAAAACCTACAAAGAAACCCCACTCATCAATTCAGTCAACCCCACTTATTTATCCCAT
>ML781631.1:60169-82109 GCA_009831015.1 Picea engelmannii | reverse complement strand
TTGGTTGTGGAGCTTGATTATCTTCCTGACTCAGAGGTCTTATGTTTTTCACTCATGTTTATACCCCATGAAGACTTTACACCCCATAAGTATCTACACTCTTTCATGTGGGGGAGTGAAGAGGGGGGGTACCCCCTCTGTGGGGTCCGAGGGGCCTACCCCCCCGGCTGGGGAGTTCGGGGGCGAAGCCCCCGAAGCAAAAATTGCCTTGTAAATGTATATTGTAATTTCATTGTAAATCTGGACCGTTCATTATAAGGTCGTAGATCTAACGGTAGAAATTATGTTAGGGTTTTTTTCCCTAGAAGGCAACCCTCTGTTATGAGGGAAATGTATTGCGGCTATGCATTATGGTGAGTATTGTATTTTGAAAGAGGATATTGTGAGAGAAAGAAGAGGAAGTTACAACGGATTTTGTTGTAGGTTGTATCCCTTCATTTGCTGGATAATAATAAAGGAAGGACCTGGCAATTTCTCTGGTGGACGTAGCCCACACTAGGTGAACCACGTATATCTTTGTCTCTATTGTATTGTGTATCTTTTGTGTTTTGTTTCTGCATTTGTTTTATTTTATTGCTCTGTGGTCCTGTTTTTTCTAACAATCCATGTTGATGGATTCTCATAGCCTCTCAGGAGTAGGAAGAGGGGTGCGCAAGCCCTATTTCTTAGTGGTTGGTTTGGCAATATTGTAAGCAGTGTAGGACCTGATATACTTGTTGACCTCCTATCGACGTTTCGGCCAGTAGAAATTTTTCTGCAACATTGCCACTATCTTTTCGACGTCGAAGTGTCCTTCCACTCAAATTTAGTGGGCTTCCCATATCAGCTTCGCTCGCTCGCTTGATGGAATACAGATATGGCCCAGACGGCACTACATCCCATCTTGAAGATGGAAATCAACGACAACTACATTTACGCCCAACATTTGGTAGGTGGTGGCAAAGTTCGGGTCTGTCTCATAGAGTTGGGGCCATCCAGAGATCTCATGGCCATAAGAGTCTAGTACTGTGGTGAGTGTCGTGACTCGCTATCTGTTGAGGAAATCAGCGATGTCGTTGGTGCTTTGTGTTTTATACTTAATGTTGAGGTGGAATTGTTGCAAGCATGTGGACCACTTCTGATGGCAGTCATTTTCCAATATTCCTTGTGTCTACATGAATTGCAGTGGCTTATGATCAGTGTGGATGATTGTCTCCTTCCCAAGGATGTAATGTCTCCATTGGCGACGGGATTTCACAATGGAGTAAACTTATTTTTCGTAATTAGGGTACTTACAGATATCATATGATAGGCCACGGACTGGCCATGCTGAATGAGAACGTCCCCCAAAAAATAGTTAGAGCCATATGTCTCGATTTCAAATGGTTGTTGCAAGTCTGGTAGTGAAAGCACCGGGAATTAGCACAAGTGTTTCTTAAAATCATCGAATGCTTGTTGTTGGGACTGACCCCACAAAAAATTTCTTCTTACCACCACCCCTGGTTACTTGGTTGAGGGCCCATGCAATATGGGAGAATCCCAACACAAACATGCGGTATAAATTGGGAAGTCCCAAGAAGCTACGAAGCTCAGTGAGTGTGGTTGGGGATGGCCAGTCATGAATGACTTGAATTTTGGCTGGATCCACATGTACACCACATTGATTAATGGCGTAGCCCAAGTAATGGACCTTGTCCATGCCAAAGGACCATTTTTCCAAGTTGGAATATAGCTTGTGTTGTCGCATGGTGTGCAGAACCTGTTGAATATGTTGCAAGTGTTCTACCCAAGTCTTGTTGTAACTGAGAATGTCATCCAGATACACCACTACAAAAGTATTGGTGAATGGTCACAGGATATCATCCATCATCCTCATGAAAGTGGTTGGAGCATTTGTCAAGACAAAGGGCATGACCAACCATTCGAAAAGACCTTCCTTTAAATTGAAGGTGGTCTTCCATACATATGTTTGTTCTATTGAGACCTGGTGGTATCAAGACTTCAAATCAATATTACTAGAGTATTTGGTCGTCGTGAGCTAATCTAGGAGGTTGTCGATTCAGGGAATTGGGTACAGGTCTCTGACTTTGATTTTATTCAAGGCCCGATAATCAATGCAGAGTCTCCAAGTTCCATATTTCTTTTGTACCAGCACGATTATGCTCCTGCAAGGTGATGAGATGGGACGTATGTGCCCCTTGTGGAGCAGTTCTTGGATATGTCGCTTGATCTCCTCATTCTCTAACAGAGAGCGTTGATAGACTAGCCCATTGCGCAGTGGTGCGTCAGGGATCAGATCGATGGGTTGCTTGACCTGACAGTGCATAGGTACCTTGGTAGGTGAGGAGAATATATCCGAGTATGCTTCCATGAACTTATCCACTTGCTTTTGTTGTGTGGACAGGTCAGTCGCGGAGACCCTATATGTGGTTGTGATCTTTTTCTCATTCTGAGAGAAAATCACAAAGAAGACAAACTTCCCCATCTGAGAGATGACCTTCCTGCATTTCTTGGCAGAGATCAAATAAATAGCAATAGGTGGGACTGCCCCCGGTATCCTATACAATTTCTTGTTCAAATTAATAATAACACTGCAAGGCCTAGACTCATACACAATATGGAATTTCTATAAATATGGTTGGACCAAAATAACATTACACACTTAGAGAGGGGAAACATCACACAATACCTCATCTTTGAAGGACTCGATTCCATATGACGGGAGACATTGTTGGATGACGTAGATGTTGCTTCCTTGGTGAAGCCATCCAATGGTATAGGGTTGTGGGTGAAGCATTGTTGGCAGGGTGTGTTGCTTGAAAACCTCTGTTGAGATGAGTTTATTTTGGCTACCACTATCAACGATGAAGTACAGTGGGGTACCCTTCACCCACATCTATGAATTAAGAAGGCGCTCTCCTTCCTCTAGCTCATTTGGCTCATTGGGCTGGAGCTTGGTGGTAGCAAGGGTAACACTGGGTTCTACATCAATGATCTATCTCCCCATTTCTAATTATGACTCGGAGTTGGAACCCACATTTGATTCAGAGGATTTCACCTCAGCCACTAGCGACTGCTCTCAGCGGAAATCAGCAGTGTTATGTCAAGGGTTGTTATGGAATTCACACCACTTCCCGATATATTTCTTTGTCTTTCCAATGTCCTTCTTTCTTGTGGCCTAGACTCATTGTCCTCAGATAGTCTGTATTTTCTTTGTCCTTTGTTTTGGGGGTTGAGGCCACCCTTTCCTGGATTTTGTTATGGGGGGTTCCTAAGCCCAAATTTCCACGTCTTTTGTTTGAGCTTATGCTCGATTTTGACAACATATCAGTAGGTCATACCCAAGGATGAGATGTTCAGAAACTCCATTTCAGCCTAGATTATCTATGTAGACTGTCGCGATACTTGAGCACCAGATGTCACTCAGAATATTTGATACCCAACTTGGTGCGCAAGGTATGGAAGATATTTTTGATGTCACTCAAAATATCTGATAACTTCCAACAGTGTAGTATTGTTCCTTACTATCATCTATGAAGGACTCCCAAGTGACAGGAACTATAAATAATGAGGGTTCCTTTGTTTCCTTATGCTCACAGAAAATTTCCCACCAATATTTGACATGGGGAATGACTTTGAGGAGCGCAAAAGTAATCTTTTCTCTATTCGAGAAGTTATGTATAGAGAAATACCCTTCTAGAAGATTCAACCATTTGTGTACAACATTTGTGTTTATCTGATCTTCAAATATATGAATATCGAAGTTGATTTGTACCTTGAAGGGGGAAAAACCTCCATTTGAGGAAGATGCGTCCCCTGTTGGTAGTCACCGAAGGATTTGCTCAAAGTTATCCATCCTCTCATTCTTCTGTTACGTGAGGGATTCCTCGACCAAAATTTTGAAGGGATCTCATGTCCCATCGTCTTTCTCTTCTCCCACCATGAGAGGTCACTTGGGCATGCGACAGCTTTTGTCCTCAAGAGAAACAAGCTCAAGACCCAATTCTTTGTACCTTGACCTCATTGGGGACATGCATTAAGAATGACAAAGAGCAACCCACTCTGATACCATTGGTCTGGATTTTATGAGCAGAACGAAATGAATATAGATTATTATCAAAAAATACTTAACACAGAATAACATATATATAGTAAATTTGGTTTCTATTCAATAAGGAAATAAGTTGAAACTATAAAATGCAGCGGAAAATAAGCTTGCTAGAATGGTGGCGGCTTATCTTTGAGAAGAGATGTGACAGATGCGCTAATTCACAAGAAGATGATTACAATGAGGCTCTCGGGGCCTTTTTACAATAAACAGGAATGTCAAAAACCCTATACATCCAAAAATCTAACCCTAGAAGATAAAGTGCCAAAAGTCATGTGGGCCCCGTTTGGGTAAGCTAGTACATCAACTTCTCGAGGTCGTAAATTTTTCATAGAATCTTTGTTTTAGGTGCACGATATCCCGTTGGAAAGGTCTATCCTAGGACTACAAATGTTTCCTTTGGCGAGACCTACAAATTTTGACTGTGGTGAGCCCTAAAAATGTTGTTTAAAGCCTCAAAACGGCCCCAGAAGTCAAGGACCCAAAAACTAGGAAATAACTGTCGAACTGGAAAACTGTCAAACTCAGCTAGTTGGAAGAGGTGGGAGGCCACTGACATCCATCTGGATCACATATGAAATTTCACTTTTTTATATTTATGTATGTAAGTATCGATGTTATAAATTACACTCTTATCACCACCTTATGGCGTTAAAATGGATTTTAGGAATGAAATTCGATCAAAGATATTAAACAAAATCTGTGAAATTCAAAACTTATAAAGCGTTTTAAATTCCTTGCTTTTATTTTGAGTAGAAAAATGGCAATCTTTGGGGATGATATATGTACCTATATCTTGATCTTGAAGTTATAATTTTACTATTATTTTTTAAATATTTTATAGTTATTTTAACAAATTTGGTTATTATTGTGAATTTTTATTTCAAAATTTTATATTGTTATGTATTTAAATTATGTTAAATGATATTAATAAATATATGATTTTATTATATGTATTTTTAGTTATGATCAGAAAGATATTGGTTTTCTTGTAAATATTATTTAGGTTAAAACTATCTTCTTAACTTAAAGCAAGATCTAAATCTTATTTTCGTTGACTAGACGATCGTTGTCTTCGAACTCATGGAAACAAGTTCACAACATATAGATATGGACTAAGTGGAAGTGTCAGACATTACGACCAATCTTCCCCAACAGGAAACTATCATTCACCATCACATGTCTAGGGGAGTTTGACTTCACACAACCCTCCCAAGACTCTAGGTTTCGAAGGATAAACGGCGGGGAATACCTCCACCCCTCCTTATAGAACTAGGGTCAACACCCTACATCAAGCCATATTGTGCAACTATTGTTCTTAGAGTCACGTCATCAAACAACCACTCTGGGAAAGATTTGTGTCCTATCAAAACCACACTTACCACAAATCATAGCAATATTTCGAATCATAAATTAAATAATAATTATAACTTATAACATACGCTATCTTCTTGATGTCTATGACATCCATGTTACCTCATCACTGTAGTCATTTGGCTATCACATAACTCATCAACCTGTAGGTTAGTTCACCAATAACTCATATCCATGTATATACATCATAATTTCATATAAGAATCCATATATGTATTGATGTTCAATTAAGAAATGTATGTTCATTTTTATCATGTCTTGCATCCGTTATGCATTCACAACATAAATTTGAATCAGTATCCATGTACATAAATTCAACGTTTTAATTTGCATGTTTAAACAAATCAAAGGGTTATCATCATCATGAGAATATAACAATGAAAATAATTGTATGCAACACATAAATAGGTCCATTTGTACACTTGTCACATGTCTATGTCAACATTGTTGAGTCCAAATAGTTGTTAAGAAATGAATTACTAAGATGAGAAAAATCAAAGTTTTAACTACCTAAAGCAAAAATATGGGGTGTTACATATCAACTCTATGGCCACGGTGATATTGATCTGGATTCTATGAGAAGAACGAAATGAATATAGATTATTATTAAAAGATGTTTAACACGTAATAACATATATACAATAAAATTGGTTTCTATTCAATAAGAAAATAAGTTGAAACTGTAAAATGTAGATGAAAACAAGCTTGCTAGAATGGTGGTGGCTCATCTATGAGAAGAGATGTGATGGTTGCACTCATTCACAAGAAGATAATTACAATGAGGATATCAAGGCCTTTTTACAATAAACAGGAATGTCAAAAACCCTAGATATCCAAAAACCTAACCCTAGGAGATGAAGCACCAAAAGTCATGTGGGCCCCGTTTGGGTAAGTTAGTACATCAAATTCCCAGTGTCATAACTTTTACATACAGTCTTCATTTTAGGCACACAATATCCTGCTGGAAAGGTATATCCTAGGACTACATATGTTTCCTGTGGCGAGCCCTAAAAATGTTGTTTAGGGCCTCAAAATGACCCCAGAAGTCAGGGACCCGAAAACTAGGAAAAAATTGTCGAAGTAGAAAACTACCAAAATGAGCTAGTTGGAATAGGTGGGAGACCACAAAAATCCGTATGGATCAATCCTACCCCCTTAGGAAGAAATGGTATCCATTTCACTGAGTGCCCCCATTAGATGAGGAAATTTCTACTGAATTTGTCCCCAGGTGAGCCACTTGCCTTGGTGTAGGACTTTCCCTGCTTTGACAACTCGATAAAGTTGAATTCTTTGTTAGCGAGTTCCCTTGACTTGTTTTTACACAATATGATAATTGGATGCATGTTGTATGGAGTTGAGTTTGATCTCTATTGGTTCCAGTTGTTCTTCTATCTCTGAGGTGTCCAATAATGCTGGGAAATAAGGTCGAAGGAGATCTATGTTGAACACTGGGTATAGGCCAAGTAAAGGAGGAATGTTGAGCTAAAAAGAATTATCACCCACAGTCTTGGTGATGGTGTATGACGCATAACAGAGTGGGAGAATCTTCTGATGGGGTCTGGTAAGGTGTTCTTTCTGCAAATGCAACCAAACTTTTTCTCCCACCTGAAACTTATGTGGCACCTGGTGTTGATTATGGAGTTGCTTGTGCTTGCCATTGGACTTCTCTAGGATATCTTGAACCTGTTGAAGGATTTTTTGGATCCGCTCAATGAACCGGGTGGCTTTGTCAACTTCAGTTGGAGCAGGAGATGAGTCAATCGAGGTGACCGCAAGGGGTAGTGCAACATCTATGGGAACCAATGGTTGGAATCCCAACCCCACCTAAAAGAGATTGTGTGTAGTTGAGCTATGCAAGGCTCATTTGTATCTATGTTGGACATAGGGAAGTCTCTCATCCCATGTGTGAGGGTGCTTGGAATTATACATGCGCAGGATATGCACAATCATTTGATTTATGATCTCAGTTTGGTCATCTGTCTAGGGGTGGAAGGTCATGGATTTGTTGAGCTTGGTGTCCAGCAATGACCAGAGGCTCGAACAGAATGTGATGAGAAATCGACTATCTCGATCTGAGACAATGGTCTTTTGGATTCCAAAATGTAACCAAACTATTTCAAAGAAGATCTTGGAAGTGGCCTATGTTGTGATGCTCTTCTTACAAGTGGCCAAAATTGCCATCTTATAAAAGAGATCAACAACCAAAAAAACACATTCATTTCCCCACTTGGTGGATGGGAGGCCCGACATGTAGTCCATGAATGTGGATTCCCATGGCCTATCAGGAGTAGGCAGAAGGGTGTACAGGCCCTCTTTCTTAGTGGTTGGTTTGGCAATAACACATGCAGTGTAGGACCTGATATACTTATTGACCTCCTATCGAAGTTTCAGCCAGTAGAAATGTTTATGTAGAATTTCCACTGTCTTTTTTATGCCAAAGTGTCCTACCACCCAACTATAGTGGGCTTCCTAGATCAGCTTCGCTCTCTCTCTTGATGGAACGTAGATATGGGCCAAACAACACAGCAACCCATCCTGAATATGGAAATTAGCGACAAATGTGTTTGCGCCCAACATTTGGTAGGTGGTGGCGAAGTCTGGGTCTGTCTCATAGAGTTGGGGCCATCTAGAGGTCTCATGGTCGCAAGAATCTAGCACTGTGGTGAGTGTTGAGACTAGTGATTTGCTGAGGAAAGCAGCGACGCAGTTGTTTCTTCGTATTTTACACTTGATGTTGAGATGGAATTTCTGCAAGTATGTGGACCACTTCTAATGGAAGTCATTCTACAATATGCCTTGTGTCGAGATGAGCTACAGTGGCTTATGATTAGTGTGGATGATTGTCTCCTTCCCAAGAATGTAATGTCTCCATTGGCGACAGGATTGCATAATGGAGTACATTACTTTTTTCGTAAGTAGGTTACTTACTCATAGAATTTGATAGTGTCTCACTATGATGTGCCACGGGGTGGTCGTTATGAGTGATAATAGTGACCATAGCATAGTTTGAATCATTTTTCTCGATCTCAAAGGGTTGTTGCAGGTCCGGTAGTGAAAGTATTGGGTTTGAGCACAAGCACTGCTTCAAATCATCAAAAAAATTTGTTGGGACTGACCCCACTAAAATTTCTCCTTACCACCACCCCTGGTTACTTGGTTGAGGGCCCATGCAATATGGGAGAATCCCAACACAATCCTACAGTAGAAATCTGCAAGGCCCAAGAAGCTATAAATCTCAGTGAGTGTGGTTGGGGCTGGCCAGACACGAATTACTTGGATCTTAGCTCAATCCACACATACACCATGCTAATCAATGATGTAGCCCAAGTAATGGACCATGTCCATGTTGAAGGAGCATTATTCCAAGTTGGCATATAGCTTGTGCTGTCGTAGGTTGTGGAGAACCTATTGAATATGTTGCAAGTGTTTTTCCCAAGTCTTACTGTAAATAAGAATGTCATCCAGATACACCACTACAAAATTATTGGTGAATGGTTGCAGGATATCGTCCATCATCCTCATGAAAGTGGCTAGAGAATTTATCAAGCCAAAGGGCATGACCAACCATTTGAAAAGACCTTCCTTTGACTTGAAGGCATTCTTCCATACATATGTTTGTTATATCAGGACCTGGTGGTAGCCAGACTTCAGATCAATATTACTGAAGTATTTGTCCCCCATGAGCTGATCAAGGAGGTTGTCGATTTGGGGAATCGGGTACCGGTCTTTGACTATGATTTTATTCAGGGCCCAGTAATCAATGAAGAGTCATCGGGTTCCATATTTCTTCTTTACCAGCACAATTGGGCTCCCACAAGGTGATGATATGGGATGGGTGTGCCCCTTTTGGAGCAGTTTTTATATATGTCACTTGATATCCTCATTCTGTAACAAAGAGCAGCAGTAGACTGGCCCATTGGGAAGCGGTGCGTCATGGGTCAAATCGATGGGGTGCTTGACCTAACAATGCAAAGGTACCCTGGTAGGTGAGGAAAAGATATCTGAGTATGCTTCCATGACCTTATCCACTTTCTTCTATTGTGTGGAGAGGTCAGTCGCGGAGACCCTGGATGTGGCTATGATCTTTCACTCATTCTGAGAGTGAATCACGAAGAAGAAAAAATTCCCCTTCTAAGTGATGACCTCCCTGCATTGCTTGGCAGATATCAAGGAAATAGCACTAGGTGGGAATGCCTCCGGTATGCTATACAGTTTCTTGTTCAAATTAATAATAACATTGCGAGGCCTAGACTCATATACAAAATGTCATTTCCATAAATATGTTTGGCCCAAAAAAATATTACACACTTCGAGAGGGGAAACATCACACAATACCTCATCTTTGATGGGCTTGATACCATATGATAGGCGACATTGTTGGCTGACGTGGATGTCACTTACTTGGCGGAGCCATCCGATGATGTAGGGTTGTGGGTGTGGCATTGTCGGTGGGGTGATTTTATTGACAACCTATACTGAGATGAGGTTCTTTTGGATACCGATATCAACAATGAAGTGCAGTGGGGTACCCTTCACCCAATTAAAAAGGCGCTCTCCTTCCTCTGGCTCATCTAGTTCACCATGTTGGAGCTTAGTGGTAGCAACAATAGCACTGGGTTCTGCATCAATGATTTGTCTCCCCCTTTCTGATTCTAACTCGGATTCGGAACCCACATCTAATTCATAGGCTTTCACCTCAACCACCAGTGACTCCTTTCAGCAACAATCTACAGTGTTATGCTAGGGGCTCTTATGGAAGTCGCACCACTTCCCGGTATATTTATTTGTCTTTTCGGTGTCCTTCTTTGCTTTCGGCCTGGACTAATTTTCCTGAGGTGGTCCGTCTTTTATCTATCCTTTTTTCTGGGGGTTGGGGCCTCCCTTTCCTAGCTTTTTCTGTTCGGGGTTCCCAGGCCCAAATTGCCATGTCTTTTGTTTAAGTTTCTACTTGATTTTGAGAGCATATCGATAGGTCTCACCCAAGGATAAGATGTCCAGAAACTCCATTTCTTTATGGATCTATCTACGCAAACCATCGCGATACTTGAGCACAAGATGTCACTCGGAATATTTGACACCTAGATTGGTGTGCAAGGTATGGAAGATATTTTTGAACTCGAGAACTACTTGGTCTCTTTCTTGTCATAGTGTGGTCCATTTTGTATACAGGTCGTCATAATTTCCAACAGGGTAGTATTGTTCCTTAATAACATCCCTTAAGGACTCCCAGGTGATCACAACTATAAATAATGAGGGTTCCTCTATTTCCTTCTGCTCACAGAAATTTTCCCACCAATATTTGACATGGGGAACGACTTTGAGGAGCGCAAAAGTAATATTTTCTCTATTTGAGAAGTTATGGACAGAGAAATACCTTTCTAGAAGATTCAACCATTTGTGTACAACATATGTGTCTATCTGACTTTCAAATATATGAATATTGAATTTGATTTGTACCTTGAAGGGGGTGGCACCTCCGTTTGAGGAAGATGTGTCACCTGTTGGTAGCCGCCGAAGGATTTGCGCAAATATATCCATCATCTCGTTCCTCGGTTGCATAAGGGCTTCCTCAAGCAACATTTTGAAGGGATCTCTTATCCCATCGTCTTTATTTTCTCCCACCATAAGAGGTCTCTTGGGCATGCGAGATATTTTTTCCTCAAGTGAAACAAGCTCGAGACCCAATTCTTTATACCCTGGCCTCATTGGGGACATGCATTAAGAACGACAAGGAGAAGACCACTTTGATACCACTGATCCATATTTTATGAGCAGAACGAAATGAATACAGATTATTATCAAAATATGCTTAACATAGAATAACATATAAATAGTAAAATTGGTTTCTATTCAATAAGGAAATAAGTTGAAACTGTAAATTGCAGCGGAAAATAAGCTTTCTAGAATGGTGGCAGCTTATCTCTGAGAAGAAATGTGACGACTGTGCTCATTCGAAAGAATATGATTACAATGAGGCTCTCAAGGCCTTTTTACAATAAAAGGGAATGTCAAAAACCCTATACATCCAAAAACCTAACCCTAGGAGATGAAGTGCCAAAAGTCACGTGGCCTCATTTGGGTAAGTTAGTACATCAACTTCCCCGGGTCATAACTTTTGCATACGATCTTTTTTTTATGCACACGATATCCCGTTGGAAAGTTCTATCCTAGGAATACAGATGTTTCCTGTGGAGATCCCTACACATGATGATATTAGTGAGCCGTAAAAACATTGTTTAGGGCCTCAAAACAGCCCCAGAAGTCGGGGAACCGAAAACTAGGAAAAACCTGTCAAACTGGAAAACTGCCAAAATGAGCCAATTGAAATAGGTGGGAGGCCACCAACATCCATCTAGATCATATATTCACTTTTGGATATTTAGGTATGTAAGTATCGATGTTATAAGTTCCACTCTTATCACCACCTTATGGCGTTAGAATGGCTTTTAGGAATGAAATTCGGTCAAAGATATTAAACAAAATCTATGAAATTTGAAACTTATAAAGAATTTTAAATTCCTTTCTTTTATTTTGAGTAGAAAAATGGCAAGATTTGGTGATGATATATGTCCCTATATATTGATCTTGAATTTATAAATTTATTATTATTTCTTAAATAATTTATAGTTATTTTAACAAATTTGGTTATTATTGTGATTTTTTATTTAAAACTTTTATTTTATTATGTATTGAAATTATGTTAAATGATATTAATAAATATACGATTTAATTATATGTAGTTTTAGTTATGATCAGAAAGATATTGGTTCTCTTGTAAATATTATTTAGGTTAAAATTGTCTTCTTAACTTAAAGCAAGATCTAAAACTTATTTTCATTGGCTAGACGCTCATCGTCCTCGAACTCATGGAAACAAGTTAACAACCTATAGATATGCATCCTGCAAGAGTGGAAGTTTGTCCCCTTATAAACTACTAACAAGTAATTTAAGGTGGTATTGTTTTCCTTGAAATCATTCTCTCACTCATGAATAGTAATTAATAATAACTATCTTCACTAGAAATTAACAATTAAATTACAATATATTTTAATCCCTTCAAAGCCCTAAAAAAATATTCAAATTATCATAACTTTTTTTAATCACCTTCAGAAATCCATAAATCCATAAATCTAATTTATAAAACATATAAAATATACTTTTCCAAATAAAATTTGCTCGAAATTATATTAGGATTATAATTTCATTTACATCATCAAAAAACCATGTCAATGGTCTTTCCACCAGTTCAGTGCATACATTACTAGTCACTGCTACAGATAGGTATTAACTGTCCTTTCCCAACTTCTCTAAAATTAAAGATCCTATTGAGATACTCCAGTCAAAGATGATTACTAATCCATCAAAAAAGTGGGAAGATGGATCATACAACAAAATCACATCCTTCAGAGAAAAATGATAGATTTGATCTTCTCAAAAAGTTATCAAAAAAAACCCCAAACCAGTGAAACTAAGGCCCACCCACATAGATACCATAATTAAAATATATTTCTATGATTCGGAAACTCGGCCTTCCCATTATGTAAAAAGTAATAAGTCAATCTACCTGGAGACCCAAGCAATTCTTGCTTGGAGAGAAGATCTTCTTCCTTGTTATGCTCCCTAAAGATGTGTATATAACTGATTTATTGAAACTGAGAAGATAAAACCTTTGTTTTGCATTTCCAACCTTCTAAGTTGTTGTCTTTTAAGATACAAATGTTGTTGAGCCAGTCAATATTAAAGTCACACAAGCCCCCAACAATTCTTCTTTTGAATTTGTGTCGCTCCCTCCATTTATGTGCCATCTACATACTTTATGAGATGAAAACTTAAAGAATCCCCCAACCCCACAGTTTAGGCCTTTTAAAATAGATGCCCCATCGAAATAAGCAATTAACTGATCAGTAACTTGAACCACCAGACTCCTCTTAATAACATTTTTTATATTCGGGTTATTTACAAGGCAGAAGCTTCTAAGAGTTTTAATGAAAACAAGCATCCATTCAGGAGTTTTTTCCTCAAATAAGACTTTATTTCTTTCATTCTATATATTACAGCAAACATGGACAACCAGCAAAATTGAACACTCTTTATCTTTCAACCCGTCTTCAAAGCAATGATATAGTGAATGTCCTTTCCAACGAAGATTTCTGTTGAGACGGATCGCTAAATTTCCCTAGACAGTCTAGGTAAATCTACAATGGATAAGGAGATGATCAATGTCTTCATTATCTGACTTGCACAAAGGACACTGCCCAAGGCCCTACCAACATTTTCACTGCAATACTTGCCATGTTAGTATTTTGTTTTCGATTGCCAACCAGATAAAGAGTTTTTTCTTCAATTGGATTGCCCACTTCCATAACTTATATTTCCACCCCTTCGTCTGAGGCCATATGAAAGTAGAAATAATCACTGCATAAATATTTTTAATAGTCATCCTACCCAAGGAACCCCCTCTTGTCTAGATACGAGTGTCCTCCTTCCCACATAAAGAAACCTCGGCTTCATTTAAAAGTCTACAATAGTGATTCCATTCATCTTCTAAGTTGCCCGAGATCCCCAAGATCCTTTGAGCTAATCCATTTTTCAGAAGATGTATTTGGGTCTCGAAAGACCGATGCCTAGTCTAGGGAAACAATCCCTTTTTGGAAGAGGATTATTTTCAATTGGTCGGAAAGAAAGGCCTTTTGACCTAAGCCAAGGATTTGATCTTTGCCTGGAAAGATGTTACTTCCTTTCCCTGGAATCTAGCTCATCCAGTGGAGAATTACATGTATAGATTGTACCATACTATTCCACATCCTCGATGCCGCATATGCTTTATGATTAGTCAGTCTTATCCATTCAATAACCGTAAATTTCCTCAGGTACTTATCTCTGATAAGCTTGTACCAAATCCCCTGAAGAGTCAAGACTCTCCACAACAAATTTGTGATGAGTGTCGTATTGAAAAATTCCATATTTCTAAACCCCCACCCCCCAGATTTTTTAGGTCTAGAGAGTAGATCCCATCTACATAAATGAAATTTCTGAGAATCTATGCTACCATTCCATAAAAACTTGAACATCAATTTCTGAATTTGATTCAAAATGGTATAAGGAATTTGATTCTAAAACAGATTTCACCAGTGTATATCTACCCCCTAAGGAAAGCCATATATTGCACCAAACCTCTATCCTCTTCATAAATTTGGTTAGGAGCCAATCCCGATCTTCAACTTTGTAGGAACCAATCTTTAACCTATATCACAGATACTTAAATTCGGAAGACAACTCCATAAAAGTATAGTGAAGGATATTTTTGTGGGGCGAAAGATCATTACTTGATAGTCCTGCATGAAAAACTATAGATTTGGACTGATTTACCATTAGTCCATATTCTTTATAGAAGAACCAATGATTTTATCAATATCCCACCACTCCTTTAAGTCCACCCTCGACAAATTAATGATATCATCAACAAATAAAACATGCAAAATCTTGAAATGACTGGAAACATTAATACCTGAGATTTTACCTTCTTCCTGAGCCGATTTCAAAAGTAGACTTAGTCCTTCCATAATGAGGATAAATAGAAGGGGTGACAAAGGGAAAGATTTCCAAAGACTCCTACCATTTTTAAAGAAATCTGTCGCTTCTCCATTAATTAAAACTGCAGTGGTAGGAGATGTAACGCATGATATTATCTAGTTTGTCAATTGAGTTCTGCATCCTGTTGAAATCAGAATGAGCCTTAAAAAGTCCCAATCTACACAGTCATAGGCCTTTCTTAAATCCAATTTCAAAACTAATGTACTTAATTTCTCTTTTTTGATACTGTGTAAACTGTCATGAACTTTTCTAATAGCTTCCTGAATTCTCCTCCCATGGAGAAAGCCAAATTGTTCTTAAGAGAGAGTGATTGACAGAAAGGGATTGATCTAATTGGATATAATCTTGGAAATTAATTTATAAAATAAATTACATAAAGAACTCGGTTGGAAATCATCAAAGGTACCAGGATTTTGAGTCTTTGGAATTAAAGCCAAAAATGTAGAATTTAGGTTGCCCCCCACCAAAACCATCATTCTCGTCTCTTCCACCATATCAAGTAGGTCCTGGCCCACTACATCAAAGAAATGAGTGAAAAAATCAGAGGTCCATCCATCTGTGCCAGGGCTCTTAGCTTTTTTGAACTTGAACAGAACCGATTTTAATTCCTCCAAAGAAACAGGTTGACTAAGATTGATAGAGTCCTCCTCCTTGAAGATTTTTGGGAAAATACCTGCAATCTTGACTTTATCATCCAAGTTATAGTCTCTTGTTCCTTGTAAAAGAAACTAAAATGATCCAGGGCTGCCTTTTTTAAGGCTATCAAGTATGTGTATTTTGTCCCTTCATTATCCGATATTTCCCAAATGTGTTTTCTGGCACGATTGTAATTTGCAAAGTTATGAAAAAAATTGGTATTATTATCTCCACTCGCCAGACAAATAGCTCAACTGCGTAATCTCCAAGATTCTTCTGTACCTCTAAGGATCACATTTATTTTCAACTCTTTTTGACGCAAGCTCTTCCCTTCTTCTAATTTTGTAGTGTCTGCATTGAGTATAGTGATAGACGACTTGATGCCAGCTTCTAATTCTCTAAGTTTTTTTAAGTTTCTTTCTTGTTTCTCTCTAAACCAAAGTTTAGTTTTTTCTTTTAGAACCTTTAAATTCCAAACAAGTCGGTTTCTGAAACCACGTTCAGTCAAAAATAAAGTATCATTCCAAGTTCCATGCACTGAGTTCTCGAAGTCCACATCCGTTAGACAGTGAGCATTAAATTTGAAAGGAAAGACTTTTCGATTCGGAGAGGCCTCCAGTTGTAAAAGAATAGGTGCATGATCTGAGATGAATGGGTATTCAACCCAGGCTCGATACACCCCAACCTCTAATAACAAATCTTCAACAACTATACACTTGTCTAACCTTCTTGCCACCGCTTCCACCCCAGTCCTGCCATTTCGCCAAGTCGATACCAGCTTTAAAGGCTTCACATCAATCATCTTTTTATCCCCAAAAAGATCCTTATAAAATTCACCAAAGGTAGCTTGTCTCGAGGTACCCCACAAACTTCCTCTGGATCACTAATGAAATTTAAGTCACCAACAATAATAAGGTTCTTGATATCTAATAAACCACTCTCTACAATCAACTTCCAGAATTTTATATGTTTCAAACATGGATCGTATACATTCAAAAAAGCTAATTCCCAATTGTCCTTTAAACTTGTACCGGTTAATAAAATGCCACCAATCGTAAGATATGGCACAAGATAAAAAAATAAGTGGATCCCAAGAGACAAATAATCCCCCCTAAAGTACCCAAAGCATTGACCACACTTTTCACGCAAAAAAGTCTAAGATCAAACATGAAATCTCTCAAATTTTGAACCAAAACATATAACATATACTTATAGTTGTCAACCCTTTCTCCTTTATATTTTGTTACATCCATATAGTCCATACATCACATAACTTTTACTTTTATGATTTCTATTAACCTTTTTTACCTTTTTCATTACCCTTTCCCTTAGTAATGGGTTGTTTTTCCCTTCCCAACTCTTCGTTCTATACTCAATTTATGAGTGAACCACTTTTAACTTTTTTTTATTTTTTTCATAACCCTTTTCCCTATCCCCTTCCCACCTCTTTTTCCTGTATTCAATTTATGTAGGTTTCAAAATAAATCAATAAATAAATATATATAATATTAAAATGATTTAATAATTTTTTTAAAATAATAATCAAAATGTAAAAAATCTTTATCATTGGTGAAAAAAAATTCTATAAAAACGGTGTAATGTTGTATCATTCATTGAAAAGTTAAAGAGAAAACTTTACACAATGCATCAAATAGAATTGAACATTGATTTGATATATAATATATATGATCAAAACATTTATTTCATATGTAAAATACATGATTGAACATTGATTTGATATATAATATATATGATCAAAACATTTATTTCATATGTAAAATAAATCATCTGATCAAAGCATTGTAAATACATTTGAGAGTATCATAAATCTTAATTTTGGTTATTTTAATTTATTTAAATCTTTTCCTTTTTTTCACTTTAATTTTTTCTTTCAATCCCTTATGTTTGAAGATGTTATGTTATTTTTTTTGTTTTTGTTTTTTATTTTTATTTTTTTATTTAATAAGTTTTTTTCTTTACTGGAGAGTGAACAATTATTATTTTTCTCTTTTGATGTGTTCATTTTTATTTGTTTTTTATTTTTATTTTAATATAGTAATTTTTTTTCGATATGCTCATTTTTTTATCTTTGTTTTTTATTTTTATTTTAATGTAGTAAGTTTTTTCTTCATTAATTTAGGAAACTTAACGATTATTGTTTTTAATTAAGAGATTAAATATTATTGTATTCATATTACAATATTCAAACTAGATTTGTTTTGTTTTGTTAAGGAAACGTAAGTAAGGTTATCTACTCCACCAAGGTTGTTTTGTATTTATACTTAAATCCAAATGTATCACACGTACAAATGTATAACATGCACAAGTATAAGCTCAAACATCATTGAAAACACTTTAAACTTTAATGGAAGCAATTTTGATACTTTACTTTTATCGATTAAGCCAGTCATCATTGACAGTTTTTAAGCTCAAACATCATTGGAAACACTTTAAACTTTAATGGAAGCAATGTTGATACTTTACTTTTATCAATTAGGCCAGTCATCATTGACATTTTTTATCTTAATTGTGTGATATAACATCAATTCTTTGATTTAATTATTCTCTCAATTAATTTTTATAGTCTTCCTTTTAATTAAATTTATATTAACTCATCTCCTTCTTAGATTAAAAGGTTTTAATTACTTTTTTTTTCTTATTGATCTGAATTATTTTGAGAACAACATGAAGACAAAAATATAATAAAGATATAGAAAGGAGATATACAAAGATATTGTAAGGAATACAATAATATTGTAAAACTCGGATTTTATTAATGATTGTATGGAATACAAAAGACTATAAAATGCAAAGCAAACAAGCTATATAGAATGGTGGTAGCTTATCTATGCAGAGAGATGTGTCGACTATTCTCCTTCACAAGAAGTTTATTACAACATGAGGTTGCAAAGGACTTTTTAACATAAAACATAAATGAGAAAACCATAAACATCCAAAACCCTAATCCAGGAAGATGAAATGCCAAATGGTTTGTGGGTCTTGCTGGGAGTAGTTGATACATCAACTTCCCAAGGGCGCAACTTTTTCATACGATCTATGTTTGGGGCACTTGGTACCCTGTCGGAAAGGTCTAGCCGAGGAGAAAACATTTTGAACAGCCTAATACATCCCAATAAATATCTATTGGGTGCTGCCAAGTAAACAAAATGTCATTTAGTGCCTCAAAACGGCCCCGGAATTTTGGGAACTGAAAAACTATAGGAAAACTGCCAAGATGGAAACTGTAATTTGAGCCAATGGAATAGGTGGGAGACCATTGATGTCCACCTGGATCATTCCTCCCCCCTTAGGAAGCAATGTTATCCATTGCATCAAGTCCCTCCATCAGATGGGGAAACTTTTGTCGAATCTGAATTCTGTTGATCCACTTACACTGATGAAGAAATTTCCCTGCTTTGACGACCTGATAGAGTTGGATGTTTTGTTGGAGGGTGTCATTCGTCTTGGTTTCCATGATACAATCAAGTGTCTCCTATTCAATGCAGTCAAGATTGAGTTATGTAGGGTCCAAGTGCTTGGTCGCGGCTGAAGTGTCCAGGAGAGGTATAAATTATGTTCAAAGCAGTTCCACATTAAATACTAGGTGCAAGCCAAGGAAATGAGGAATACTTAATTCAAAAAAATTCTAACCCACAACCTTGGTGATGGTGTAAAGACCATATCAGAGTGGGTGTAGTTTCTGATGGGGTATGATGAGGCACTCTTTATGCAAATGCAACCATACCTTATCTCCCACATAAAATTTGTGTGGTACCCTGTTGGCCCTTGACCAAGTTTTGAGGGATATTGATCAAGTTTGACCTATTTTGGGACTTCGACAGCCTGTCGAAGACGGAGCGCAAGACAAAGTGGAGATCACGAGATCTCGGCCCCTTTTTGGGTCATTTTTGGGTTATGGGATTATGTAATGGGAATGGGATGTCGACCCATGGGTTTACCCATGTTTAGGCCTATTTTGTAAAGTATAAATAGATGTCTAGGCAATATAAGAAGGAGAGGCATCTATGTGATAAAAGGTCGATAAGCTAAGTGTTAAGTGCCATCGTGGTTTGTAAGTGCTTTTTGCATAACTAGGAGAGGCTTGCAGATCTAAGTGCAAGTAGTTGTAACAGACTATGGAAGGCTTTGTGCTATAACACGAGGAGGGAGGATCTAGCGAGGTGTGCAGATCTCCTCTCCTAGGAAGAGTAGGATTTTGGTGGCTCTGTGCTTGTAACCGATTGAATGAAGACAATAAAGAAGAAGAGTTGGTGGACGTAGCCCCAGGGTGGGGGTGAACCACATAAATACGGTGTTGTCTTGCTTTGTGCTTTGTCGTGATGTGTTTATGTATTCTCTAGCTAAGTGCTTTGATAGAGATAGACAAATATGCTTACTCTTTGTGCTAATGATGTGTAAGAATGTTAGATCTTACCTCTATGTATGTTCTTAGTGCTTGATCTGCTAGATCTAATCTACCTGTTTCTACATGTTTATGATAAAATGATGATATACATTAGATATGGGTGAATGCTTTGATGCTATGTTTTATCTGCGAAGTAGATATTGGTCAAGTATTGATAAATGTTAATTGGTAAGTGCTCTATTTAGTGCTATAATCACAAATCTGTGTCCCAGCTAAGGTTGCAGACACCTAAGTCCTACAACCACCCCTGCCTCTACCTCGGGTGAGACTTCATCTGCTTCGCTGGTGTTTCTGAAAGGGCCAGTAGTTTGGGTTTTGTTGGTGCGTTGTTGTAGCGTTAAACCCTGGGTCTGTCCCCTATGCCAAAAAATGGTTCTGTTGTTGGGACTTGAAACTATGATTGCTGGGAACTGAGGAAGAAGAAGCTTTGTGCAGAGATCTGATCTGAAATTGTGAAATCTTTGTGCGTAGTTCTATTGCTCTAGTGCGTAGTACTCTACTAGTTTGGCAAGTTCTGTGCTAAGGAAAATAATTCTGATCTGAAGAAAAGAGGTAAGATCTAGAAGCTTTGTGCCCTAAGAAAGGTAAAAGTGAGAATTCTTGATTAAAAGAGATAAGATCTAAAAGATCTGTGCTCTGATAAAGGTAAGAATAGTGAAACATTTCTAGATCTGAAAGCTTTGTGCTATGTAGAAGTAAGATTAGTGGAAGTTTTTGTTTCAAAAGTATGAATCTAGGTATGTTTGATAGATTCTGTCCTAGCTTGAAAACTAGAGTATAAATAGATGAAATAATATTTGATATGAGTAGATCTAATAAGAATAGTGAAAAATATGTTATACCTATGCATAGAAAGGATATTTGGACTAATAAGTGTATGCAGGATCCTAGAAAGAATTTTTTTCAGGTTAGCTACCATGATCCTAATGCGCAGTATAGGAAAGGTTGGGGATCATTTAAATGAAAGAGAGGATTAACCCTCTGTTACAGTTGTAGAAGACCGAGGCATCTTGCTAAGGAATGCCCTGGGAGAATACCTAGTTGTCTTTGTTGTAAATCTATGGACCATGAAGTATTGGATTGTCCTAGAATGATTGCTAAGCTTGAAGGAATGAACATGAGACAAGAAAACCCTAAGGCAGATCCAGAAACTAATATTATGACATAATCCCAAAAATAATTAGAGACTATATTACTGCAAATAAAAGAAACCCTGAATGCTCACCGACATGTCAACTTATCAGAGATCTTCACAGAAAAAGAATGCCTTGAAGAAAGAATAGGAGACTTCGAAATTGACTGTGTTCTGGATGAGGAAACACAGGTGAATATCATGACAGAGAGAACATGGGAAGCTATAGGAAATCCTGATATGATTCCTTCACTAGGAGGAATAGGACTATTCAAAGGAAAGTTGATAAACCTATGTGGAAAGCTCACCTAGATACCTATGAATGCCAATGGAACTTCGACAGAGGAATATTTTGAGATTATTAAATTTATTTAGAACAGTGCCCCATTTACCATGCTACTAGGAAAACCTTGGATTGAAAGAGATCAGGCTAGAAGGAAAGAAGAAGAAGAAGTTTTAGAACAGAAGAAGTAAGAGTTAAAAGAATTCATGACTAGAAGGATCGCACACTTGATTGAAGAACAGATCAAATCCATTTAACACCAAAGACCCAGATGTCAAAGTTGCAAGAACACTAGAAGAACCACTGAAGATTGAAGTACCTATTCCAGATGAAGAATAAAAGTTACCCTTGAATCTTAGGAAAGGATCTCAACAACGCGAAGTTACTATGTCAAAAGAAGATAAGAAT
>ML781631.1:17752-37488 GCA_009831015.1 Picea engelmannii | reverse complement strand
AGGATCGTGCGGAGGGTCAAGTCTTGTACCCCCAGATAGCAACTTTTCCCTTTTTCCGCTCAGCCTCAGGTACACAGTATTGATTGCAGTACTCACTCATTTTTAATCCACCGCCTATACTACCGGTCAGGCTGACATAATACCCACGCCTGGATAATCCATTCAAGAAGTATATGTCCTCAATGTATATGGACAATGTATGAGCTCCTACATTGAAAACCTTTTGATCTGGATCCCACATACGGATCAAGAACTCTAGTAGTCTGACTTGGGCTCTCATGCCCGGAATGCGAAAGTATTTTAAGAGCCCACAATCTCTCAGTGCAGCTATGGTAGGAGGATGATTATCGGCATTTGCATTATCCTCCTCATGTTCTCGTTCACGCCACTCAAGCACCATGTTTATGGCTATTTATCTGCACAAGGAACATAAAGGGAGGATTAATGATTTTGTTCATGATCTGGATTTTTTTCATTGGCTAAATATTTAAAAAAAAATTGAAGTTTGTGGTTCTCGCAGGTGCCCCATGAGCACAGTGCAAGAACCTCGCAGGTGGCTTAAGGCCCACCTGCGAGAACACATCATTCTCGCAAGTCCCGTACGGGCTGCCTACGAGAATGCCTATGTGCATGTAGGGTTCAAAAAACCACTTGAAACTAAAAAACTAACCAATGAAATCAAAAATTTAAACCATGAAAATGTCAAGAATGAATGGCTTACCTTAATGCTGCAGACAGCTCATCAAATGATCTCTTGTAGCTCTCGCAAATCGATGCCAAATTCAGAGGGTAAAAAGGGGGTTTTGGAGTTCAATAGTGAAAATGTGAAATGATATGGTAAAAATGGTTATTTACTCGATTGATTTACTTTTTACTATGTCATTTTGGGTTTTTTATGCTTATTTATTAATTAAACCTAATCCCTAATGTTATGGTGAGTGAATTTCTTGCAGGTGTGATGATTTTGACTATTCAATGCAAGGTTATGTACATATTTTTTCGTTATGGCATGTTTTTATTGTTTTTTATGGTTTTTACATAAAACCTCGAGCGTCGTTTTTGTCCGTTCTTGCGCTCGTAAAAAACATGAGAACGTCATCGAGCAGATTTTTATCACTTTTTTGGGCTCAACAAGGTTATATGAAAAAGGAACCCCCCTGGAGTCATCTTTAAGCTCTTTTCAGACTCTCTAAACATGAAAAGATCGTCGAGCGATCTTGCTATTTTTCACGCTCGCTAAATTATTTGAAGTATGCATCTGGTAAGCGATAATTTATCTCTTTTTCGGTCTTATCTAGATTATCTTACGAAAAAGGAACTGAGAGAGTTCTCTTTTAAGTGTTTTTCCAAACTCTATAATCTTGAAAAACCTTTGAGTTTTCTATCTCTGGACTCGTTAAACAAACATTGACAGACCCGTGATGGGACTGAACCACTCCTTCTTAGGATTCGTTAAACATACTCTGAGGGACTCGTCCGAAGGATGAGCTTACATCAACAAGCTTATGTTATCCTCCTCAAGCTTGCGTAAAAATAAAGAGGTACTCGCCAGAAATGGTGGGGGGGAATTTGGGAAAGGGATATGTTTTCATCTTCGTATTGATTGGCAGTAAGTGTTGCTCTTGAACATGACACCCCCTATTTGAAGCTGGTTTGGGAAATCCATTTGTCTCTCATTTGATTGATTACAAGGTCATTTCCTGTGTCGTCTTTGAGTCAATGCTGCCAAATAATTGGTCGTGTCATTCATATGTTCAAGAGAAGTCCATTTGAAACCTATATTGTAGTTATCCATTCTCTCTGTGTCGGCCTTCCCTGTGTCTCGTCCAATTACAACATGCTTTGTTTCACTTTCAAACTCAGTTACTCATTTCATGTCATTGATGGGGGATACATCAAGGCCCTCCTATGATGAGTTTTGTTCCGTCGACTTCAGCTCATTATCCGGAATGAAGACTTAGAAATTATTTAGTACCTTGAAACTTGCATGCCTCAATGGCAAGTTTCCTCGCTTTCGACAGTGGGTTTACATTATTGATCCTTGATCGAAAGATTCCATCGGATGTTCAACATCAACCCATTTATTCACACTCTATGGATTGTACTATGGTACCTTGAGAGTCATTGACATCAATGGTGATTTCCCTCGCACTTGTTAACGGTTACATCAATGACCGGTAATCAAGTGGTTTCTACCATGTTCGACTTCGACACATGTAATCACATGGTTAGATTCGTACTTTGGACGACGAGATTGAAGACCCTGGATATTATCTTTGTAATCCAGGTTGCGATGGAGTATGTATACTTTGCGACACATAGATCCACTGTGTATGTTTCGTGGCTATGTCGTCTTGATTTAAAATTTCTCGCATAGATCCACAGTGTATTCAGGTGGCTATGCTATATTTTGACGGCATGGATCCACAGTGTATGATTGGTGGCCATGACCCATGTCTATAATATCATCAGTCTGTGATCTGAGTATGGGAATGCCTACCTCAGAATTGATACACATGATTTTCTGCAGATGCTTGGTTGTTCGCAGGTTTTCGATTAGATGTGCTCTTGGTTCTCGACACACACATGAAGCTTACAAAGTCTATCGGCTGTCACTAGTTCCAACCTCATACTTTGGGGGGCATTATGTCACCCATAATTTTGGTCGTCATGATGATGTATTGATGATGGTTTACTCAGGCTCTTCATTAGAACTTTCTCCTGAGAAAAGTTACCTTCATCTCTTTCCAGAAATCACATTTTTGAGGAAGGTTCGCAGGATGCCAATACATTTGCCTGCGAGAATGCATGATTCTTGCAGGCTGCCTTAAGCCAGGGTGTGAGAGGTTCGCACTGTTTCTAACTACTAGGGTGCGAACTCTTTCTAAAGAAAGTAAAAAGATGAATTCTTGAAGCTTCTAGAAGGGAATCTTCTAAAAGGATGAGATGGCATTCGAATGGTTGTCTAAGTACTGGATTTCCTGATATTTTGGGATCATTCTTATCCAAGTAACTAATTCATTCTCTCCTATATATTTAGGGGATTCTCATGGAAAAGGTTAGAAGAAAACAAGGTTAAGTGAGACATTGGAGAATTGGTGAAAGATTGTATGAAGGACTGAAGCTACAGCAGCTAGAGAACTCCAGCAAGTTTATCAAAAGTGGTTGATCTTCTTCATGCAAGTGAGCAAGTGTGTGTGTTAGAGCTAAGGGCCATCGAAAGGAAGTTTGAAACATCAAGGCTCAGGTTTTAATCTTTACTTTCCATCAATATGATACAGTAATGTGTCCCTTTCCCATAAAGTTAGTTCTACTTTATTGTATAACTCCTTGATCATATGCATAGATTGACTGTTGAATAGATTGTGCTTTCTTCACTTCGGTTGGTTTGTATTGTTTTGATCTTGACTATACGAGAGCACTGGAGTGAAGAAGGAGCAACAAAGACTAAAGGAAGCGATCGCAAGGTATGTTCTTTGATCGTATCTCCAAGTATATTCAATAATTAAAATCTAGGGAAAAGGTATCATTCTGTCTTGCTTTGTTCTAGATCTAGGTGGATCTAGGGAGATCGGTTTGTGTCTGCACTTACGGATTTATCCAATAACACCATTATTGTAGGTGAATTCTACCAAATGAAGGTAGTCTTCCCACCTTGATGGTTTATCCATCACATACATTCTCAGTATGTCTTCTATTACTCTGTTCACACTCTCTATCTGTCCATCAGACTCAGGATGATACGTTGTACTAAAGTTCAAATTCGTTCTGAATCCCTTGAACAATCCTTTCCAGAAATTTGAGGTTAATTTTGGGTCCCTATCAGACACAATTGTCTTAGGAATTTTGTGCAAGCATGCCACTTCTTTTAAGAAGATATCAGCAACATATGTTTCCTTGTGAGTAGTTTTCAGTGGGATAAAATGGGCAACTTTTGTAAGCTCGTCCACCACCACCATTATTGAATCATGTTGCTTGCTTTTTCTGGGCAATCCTATGATAAAATCCATTGTCACCACTTCCCACTTCCACTCAGGAATGGGTAAGGGCTGCAGCAACCCTGCTGGGTGCCTATGCTCAGCCTTAACTTTCTAGCACTCCATACATCTGGCAATGTATTCAGTGATCTCTATCTTCATACCCCGCCAAAAATAATGCCTTTTGACTGCTGCCACAGTCTTCTGATATCCAGGATGTCCAACATAAGCCACATTATGCATTTCTTTTAGAATTTTCAGCTTCAATTCTCGGACATTCGGTACATACACTATGTTTTTATACAAAAGTAAGCCATCAATTCCTAAGGTGTAACTTCACTGGGTTTGTGGTCTCTCACGCTGCTGTAGCTTTGCTACTAGACCTCTGTACTGCAAATCAACATTTGCAACTTCCAAAATTATGTCCTTAATCTCAGTCCTGTACATGCTAATGGTTGTAGCATGTAATTCGTGCACTTTTCTTCTGAGTGCATCGACCACCTTATTTTCTTTCCCTTTGATATGCTTGATATCAAATTCATATTCACACAGAAACTCCAACCATCTAGTTTGCCTGCCATTTAAAGTTGGCTTATCAAATAAATACTTCATACCATTGTGGTCTGTTCTCAATTCGAATATCCTTCCCATGAGGTAATGCCTCCATTTCCTCAATGCGTGGATGATTGTTGCCAGATCTAAATCGTGAGTGGAATAATTCCTTTCATGCTCTTTCATCTTTCGGGACTCATAACAGATTACAAATCCCTCTTGGCTAAGAACTCCTCCCAGCCCCTCCTTACATGAAGTGCACACCACAAAATCCATATTTGGATCTGCAATCTTCAGGATTGGAGCGTTGGTTAACAACTGCTTCAATCGCTGGAAACTGCTCTCACACTCTTCAATCCACTGAAAATTCTTCTCTTTCCTTTGCAAGGAAGTGATAAGGTGAGCTAACTTTGAGAACCCTGCTATAAACCTTCTGTAATATCCTGCAAGACCCATAAAAGATCTAACTTCCACCACCTTCCTTGGCGCTGACCATTCTCAGATGGCCTCAAACTTTTCAGGATCCACAGCGATCCCTTCTTCTAAAATAATATGTCCAAAGTAATGGATCTGCCTTTGATAAAATGAGCATTTGCTCAACTTGGCATACAGCTGGTGTTCTCTCAACACTTGCAGCACCATCCTCAAGTGTTGTTCATGCTCTTCCTCTGACTTGGAATACACCAAGATGTCATCCAGGAAGACTATGAAAAAATTGTCCAAATAGTCCCTGAATACACCATTCATTAAGCACATGAAAACAACAGGTGCGTTTGACAGTCCAAACGGCACCACCGTGAACTCATAATGACTGTATCTTGTTCTAAAGGTGGTCTTGCTGATGTTCTCATCATTTATTCTCACCTGATGATATCCATATCTGAGATCTATCTTTGAAAATATTTTCGCACCCTTCACCTGATCGAAAAGATCATCGATCCTTGGCAGAGGATACTTGTTCTTGACAGTTACCTTATTCAACTGTCGGAAATCAATGCACAGCCTCAAAATCCCATCTTTCTTCTTCACGAATAGGACCGGGGAACCCCAAGGTGACACGCTTGGGCGAATGTACCCCTTCTTCAAAAGTTCTTCAAGATGCAATTGCAACTCTTTCAGCTCTGGCGTACTCATTCTATAAGGAGCCTTCGAAACTGGAGCTGCTCCAGGCATCAAATTTATAGAAAAATCGATGTCCCTCTTCAGAAGTAGTCGAGGTACCTCCTAAAATATGTCTTTGAACTTTGTGAGTACCTCATGGTCTCCAATCTTTGAGACTGCATCTCTAGATGCTTCTTCCACATGAGCTGCAAATAATTGACAATCTTTCCTGTAAGACTTCTTCAGCTACATGGCTGATATTTCTCTAACAGCCACAGTTCTGGGAATTCCTTGGATTGTTTTCCGATTTCCCTCTTCGTCTAGGCATGTAAACCTCTTGTTACGATAGTCCAGGAGGGCATAGTGTTGGTCCAACTAGTCCATCCCAATTAAGCAGTCATAAGAGCCTAAAGGAAGAATATTCAATTCAGCCTTAGTGCTCAATCCTTTAATGTCCACTGAACAGGACTTAACCAATTTAGTGACCTTCCTCTTGGTCCCTGTAGCCAACTACACTAACCAAGACTTTTCATGTTTGCTTCTTGATAAACGCAAACTTTCCACCGCCCTAGGATCTACATAACTATGGCTAGCCCCTGAATCAATTAAAATAATAAGTGGTCGGTTGTTAATCATACCTTCCACTTCAATCATGTGCGATTGAAATTTTGCTTGCTTGTTGTCTAGGGCTGCGTAGATCCTTGGCATTCTATTGCCCATGTCCTCCACTATTTGAGCTTGTTGAACAGTATGGACAAATCTGGCTTTACCATTTTTATGGGGACAATCCTTGTACTTGTGGTTCCCTTGATAGCCCCAACACTGAATGGGCATATGTCTCTACCTTTGTGCTCCCTCTTCAGCCATTCTCGGCTCTCTAAACGATGGTTGTCCCTGAAGACTATTTATGAAAAAGGAAGGCTTGTTTCCCTTCTGCCTCTATTCCTTCTTAAACTTCCTTTGATCATTCCAAGCTTTCCAAATGGTAGGCTTTTCTCTTTGTTGTTCATACAAGCATTTCTCCCTTCTTATTGTTTCTTCCATAGTCTTAGGATCATCATACTAAATCTTATCACCGATGGAAGGTGGCAGTCCACGTAGATACCTCTGAATCTTGACAGTCTCATCTTTGATGAATGGAACATACTTCAGCAGTTCCAAGAAACTTCATTTGTACTCATCAATGGTCATGCTGCCTAGCTTGAGTTCAAAGAACTCCTTCATCTTTCTGTCATAGTATCTTTTAGTCAAGTATTTCTTCTCGAAATACCTCTTGAACTCCTTCCAAGTGATATCTTTCTCACTAATGTGTTGCACCTACACAAGTTGATCCCACCACATGGATGCTTTTCCTTTTAGCTAATACATCGCAATTCTTCCTTCTACATGTGCGGAATAATTCTGCAGTTAGAAATATTTCCTCATGCCCAACAACCATGTCTCAGCATCTTCCTCCTTCTTATGTTCTCCATCAAATGTTGGAGGCTTGATCTTGTTCATCTCCCCTTTCAATTCATCCTTTCTAGATTTTTGGTGTTTTCTGGTAGGGGACGAACTTGAACTACTGTGTGTTTCCTTGCCAGAATGCTTCGGGGAGAGACGGTAATGTCTTCTACCACTCCTCAATCTCCTTCTCCTCTTAGGGGTTCTGACACTTCTTGATGTGCTTGTGTCACTCTCTTTTTCCAATTTCTTTTCTATTCTTTCCAGACTCTTCAACATTTTTAAGTTGAATTCACCCTGTCGATCCCTAACTTTCATGAGCTTTCGGCTATCATCTCGGTGAGCCTAGGCATCTTTCTGCAATTTTTCAATGAGTTTCATCATACGTCCTTCTTTATCTATCTCTTTTCCGTGCCCATTAGAGTTTGTTCCTTCGACTCCCAAGTTGACATCCTTTCCTTCTCTTTCGTCCTCTGAAATGGAGGCACTCCACACCTCTTCCATTTCCTTACTCGGCATCTATTCTTGGTTGTCCTGACACTCGTTTAACGCTACACACACAATGTGCAATCAATCCGAAGTTTTTCAGACCCTTAAACCTTCAAGAAAGCTTACAACATTCATAAACCAACGTGAACAAGAAAAACGTTTTGACTTCACAAAGTTTTCTAAGCTCTGCTTGGCTCTGCAAATTTTGGGACTTCGGGGTTTTGGTCCACGAGGCTCTCACACTCGCTTTCGGGTTTCGGGTCTTCGGTACCCGGGATTTCATAATGAAATGACTCCCAACTTCTTGTCGCTACAATCCTCGAAATCCGATACACGGTTTCTTGTACGGGATCCAACGATCCTCGACGAGTTGGATTTAACGGTCTAGATCTTTTCGGCGTTTCTTGAATCGGAAGTTCACAATGCAGCAAATCCTAATGTTTTGTCGCCTCAATCCCCGAATTCCAAAAATTTGGTTTCCTTGCTCTCTGGGCCCATAGCACAGCTGTCGCCCTTAAAATCTGCTACGGTTCTTCCGTCTCCGAAGATTTTGGGACTTCCAGACTTCAGGTTTCGGTGTTTCGGTTCTTGAGACTCCCAAACTTGCTTTCATTTCCAACCTCCGACTTCCGAAATTCTGATTTAGTTTATCCTTCGGGCCCACAGCCCAACTGTCTCCACATCTACATTGATGACTGACACCCTTCGATGGTTCCACATCACCTATGACGACATCATCGGGTCCCACTACTCTCGCATGTCTTCTCAAATCTCTAGCACACGGTACACATCCATGCACCCACGTTCATTCCAAGCAAAAATCCAACGGTTAGGTCCCCATCTCAGATCTACGACATAGATCTTTTCGGCGTTTCGAGGTTTCGGGCATCGGGAGTTCGTGCATCCAACATCTCAAACTTCAGTTTTCCGAAATCCTGAAATTACAGTTTACTTGTCAACTTGATCCGATGGTCAGCTCCCTTCCTATGATTTACGGTGTAGACCGTTTCGGGATTTCGGGTTTCGGGTTTCGGAGGTGTTCACCTCCCTCACTTCCCATCTCCCGACTTTGCGAAATATGAAAGATTTTCGCAAATAACTTAAGCGTGACTCTGCTAGATCTAATGGTCGAGCCTTCCTCCCAGATCTACAACGTATATCTTCTCGGGTTTTTGGGAGTTCGCGTATTGCAATTCCCACGCTCTTGTGGAACTCCAAAAGGTTTTTAAATCCTGCACACACTTTCCAGATCCGATGTTCATGAGGTTTCGCCTTCCCTCCCGAATAGATCCTAAGGCTCCGTCACTTCTGGTGTGGAGTCCTCTCTCCCTGTGGCCATAGACCACACTGACTACGGTTTCACAACACCGCTGTACTTCCTGAGCTTATAAGCACGGTCAAGTAACTCCTTGACACATCTGGAGCATTCCAGGGTCCGAAATCTATCCTCTAGACACAATTTCTCCTCACACCCTCGGTCCAAAGACCACTTGATTGGCCCATCTAGGCTCAGTGTCAAAACCTTGGCTCTGATACCAATTTGTAAGGCACCTTTTTCTATTACCAAGGTTTAATCACTCTGATACCAATTTGTAACGCACTTTTTTTTGTTACCAAGGCTTAATCACTCTGATACCGATTTGTAACGCTCTTTTACATAGCTCATACATGCATTATATAATCCACATGCTTTTAAGCAAAGAAACAAATTTGAGCTCAAAGTAAACATATTATTTACTGCTATAATATACAATCAATAGAATTAACATTAAATTGATATGCACAACAGAATACATGATAGTTATAATTACACAAAGATGCAGAATTATGAATAAAACATCTCCTGATACTTATCTTTGAAAACCTTGGCAATTTCACCAACCATGTGCAGGCCTTCCATGAACCTCCCAGCCTTAGACCACACTGCTCGTCAGCTCAGTAGTGGGTCACCCCCGAGCTGGGACTAAGCTCCACCCCAAGGCAATGAATCCTAGGCTAGGCTGAGGTTACAAGGAAAACAACACAGAATGACTGGAAGGATTCTTCCCAGGATGCCATCTTACACCCACTACTTCCATACTCTCATTCCCCACATGCATGTTCCACCCGAGAGTATACACCTTCATAAGCACATTCCATTGGTGATACACCTCCCTCTCTGGGTCTTGGCAATAGGCCGGATCAGGAAGTCTCAGAGCCCGAAGCTGGTGTTGGACACTCTCTGGAAGAAACCACTTCCCAGCAAACTCTCTCACCTGGAAAGAGTTGCTCATAGGCCTGAAAACCTGCCTCTTCCAACAATAGTCACCTCCCTCACCTGGAGAGAGGTCATACACAGGCTCAATCAAAACTTTCACTGGCCAGCAAGCCATGCGCAGTCCAGCTCTGCGTAGCCACCACAGCCAACTGGGAATATAGACACGAGCTTCCCAAACAGGCTTAGCAATGATGGCAAGGTCTCATGGTGACGATTTTCGGGATTGCGTGACAAGCAATTCCAGCAAGGATCGACACAGACTCCACGGCTCAGAAAAGAGAGGGTGAACCCGGCTTTTCCAAAATGAACACAAGATTCTAGGCTCTCAGAAACGCACAAGGTATTCTTGCAATGTCAAGTCAGTCGTACTGTTCAGAGCTCCATACACGCTCAGGCAGTCGGGTGGAATGGAGGAGGGACCCCTCTCACGGCTCATCTCGGTCGTTTTATTTGCATGCACTAGGGTTGACACTTGTCACCCTTGGAACTGCATGTGTTCCATCATCATCCATCCCCTTTGCAGGTTTTCCCCTAGCCAGGAACTTAGGATAAAAATAAAACATAAAATGCACATGTTCTTTGGAATAATAATAAAATATTATTCNAGGGTTGACACTTGTCACCCTTGGAACTGCATGTGTTCCATCATCATCCATCCCCTTTGCAGGTTTTCCCCTAGCCAGGAACTTAGGATAAAAATAAAACATAAAATGCACATGTTCTTTGGAATAATAATAAAATATTATTCCCAAGGCTTAAGCCCCTAGGCTCAACACTTAGCCCCTGTTCCCACCTTCCAGCCCCTAATTCCTTTCCCACTCTGTGGAAGCTCAATCCCCCATCACTCATTCATCGTGGTCGGTCTGCACGCGACGGTGTTTATATTTTATTAATGTGTTGCATACATACAGGTACAAAATCAGGCCCTTGGTCTCCAACCCTTAGGCTCTCTAGCCTAACAATCACATAAGCCCACTGTCTTATACAAACTTGTCTCACCAGCCTATAAGACATTTTTACAACTCATTTCGTAAACAAGATTTACATCTGGGCTCGGCCTTGGGGACATTACAAATACACATGCATTCTGATGCTTGGTTGAAGATATACCAGACATGTAATCCATGGAGATGGAATCCCAAGGCATATCTATAGTAGGAAGAGGGTTTTATATCCCCTATTTCTTGATGGAGGACTTGGCGATGGCACAGGTTGTGAAGGATCTGATGTACTTACAAACATCTTGTTGGAGCTTCGGCCAATAAAAATTATTTTTCATTACTTCCACTATTTTTTCTACACCAAAATGTCTTGTTGTCCGGCTGTAATGAGATTCACATATCATCTTTGCATGCTCACTTAAAGGAACACAAAGATGGTTGAGATGGCATAGCAATCCATACCTGGAGATGAAAGTTTGGAACTATTTTTCCTACACTCAATTTCTGATAGGAAGCAACAAAGTCAGAGTCAATATTGTATAATTGTGGCCACGCAAACATATCATTCCTATACGAATTAATAATTTTGGTTAGTGCCACAATCGAGGGTGGATTTAGGAAATCTACGACATGGTTGGTGTTTCCCTTCTTGTACTTGATGTTCAAGTGGAATTATTGGAGGTACATGGACCAATTTTGATGGCAGTCATTCGGTAACTTTCCTTGTGTCTGCGTGAATTTTAGAGGCTTTTGATCAGTGTGGATGATTGTTTCTTTCCCTAGAATGTAATTCTTCCACTATACATTCCTGCACAATGGAGTACATCTCTCTGTCATAGGTGGGGTATCTGCGAACAACATCAAAGAGTGTTTCATTGTGATATCCTACCGAGTGCCCATGTTGAGTTAGGACTACACCGATAGCATAATCTGAAGCATCTGTCTCAGTCTCAAATGGTTGTTGTAGGTCTGGAAGAATAAGGATTGGTGCTGAGCAGAGGCATAATTTCATATCCTTGAATGATTTCTATTGGGACACAACCCACAAAAACTTGGCCTTTTCTCCACCATTGGTCACCTAGATTAGGGCCCAAGCGATATGAGAGAACCCCAACACAAACTAGTGGTAAATGTTGGCAAGACCCAAGAAGCTACGAAGCTTAGTCATTTTCTTCGGGGCCAGCCAATCGTGGATGACTTGGATCTTGGCTGGATCCACATGCACACCCTACTCATCCACGATGTATCCCAAATATTGGATTATCTACATGTCCAAGGAACACTTCTCCAAATTGGCATATAACTTGTAATTTCGCAAGGTGCCCAAGACCTATTAAATATGCTTCAAATGTTCCTCCCAAGTTTTGTTGAAGATGAGGATGTAATCTATAGATATGACCACAAAGGAGTTTGTGAATGGCTGCAATATGTCATCCATCATCTGCATGAATGTGGATGGGGAATAAATCAAGCTGAAAGGAATGACCAACCACTCGAAGAGACCTTTATACTTGAAGGTTGTCTTACATACATCGATTTTCTCAATTGACACCTAGTGGTAGCTTGAATTCAGATAAATATTACTGAAAAACTTGGCTCCCTTGAGTTGATCAAGAAGACCATCAATATGGGGGATTGGGTACCAATTCTTAACTATGATCTTGTTCAGGGCTCTGTAATCAATACAGAGTCACCATGTCTTGTCCTTCTTTTGTACCAGAACAATTGTGCTCCTGCAAGGTGAGGAGTTTGGTCTGATGTGGCCCTTGAAATTATCTCTTGGATCTAGCATTTGATTTCTTCATTCTCCATAAAAGAGCGTCTGTATATAAGGTTGTTAGGAAGAGGGCACAAGTGTCAAATCAACTGATTTCTTTACCTGATAGTGCACAGGAACCCCAATAGAAAAATAAAATATGTCATTGTTCTCTTCTACTATCTTTTCCACCTGCTATTATTGTGTAGAGAGACCCCGTGTAGAGGTTTTGGCAGTTGCAGTGACCTTCCACTCACCTTATGAAATAACCATAAAGAGGAAAAATATCCCATTCTGAGAGACCACCTTTCTACACTACTTCACGAAGATCAAAGAGACTGCAGTAGTTGGGACTTCCTCCAGTACCCTGTAGAGTTAATCTCCCAAAGTAATAATGACACTATGGGGCCTAGATTCATAAACAACACGATGCTTCCACATATATGGTTTTCCTAACAAAACAACACAAACTTCAAGGGGGGGAACAACACACAATACCTCATCTTTGAAGGGCTTGATATCATAGTGAAGACAACATTGTTGGCTAACGCGGATGTCCCGTCTCTAGTTGAGCCAACCGATGCGGTATGGTTGAGGATGTGACATCATTGTTAGTTTCAACTTCTTGATGACCTATACTGAGATTAGGTTCTTCTGGCTATTGCTTTCAAAAATAAAATAGAGTGGGGTCCACTTCACCCACATCTTTAAGTGGAAGAGGCGATCCCCTTCTCCAGGCTCCTCCAGTTCCTCTGGATAGAATTTTTTGGTAGCAATGGTGACACTGGGTTCTATGTCAATTATTTGTTTTTCCTTTTCTAGTTCTAAATCAGATTCTCGATCAGCATCCAACCCTGAGGCTTTCTTCTTAGACAACAATGATTATTTGGAGTGACATTCATCAGTATTGTGCCAAGGGATTTTGTGGAACTCTCACCACTTTCCAGTGTCCTTCTTCGACTTCCCATTACCCTTCTTTGCTCATGGCTTGGATGGGTTTTCCTATAATTGGTCATCCTTTCTTTTTCCTTTTCCTTGGGAGTTAGGGCCACACTTACCATACTTCAACTGTTATATATTTGCATACCTGAACTCTCGCTTGTTTTGTTGCTTATAGTTTTGCTTGATTTTGATGGCATATCAATAAGAGACTCCCAATGACGAGATGTCCATAAACTCCATTTTGGTTTGGATGTACATGTGTAGAGCCCCATAGTATTTTAGAACCAGATGGTGCTCGGAGTATTTGATTCCTATCTTGGTGAGAAATGTATGGAACGTATTTGTGAACTCTGACACTATTTGGACCCTTTCTTGACATAGTGTGCTCCATCTCATACATTGGTCGTCATATTTTCCAACAGGGTAATATTGTTCCTTGAGGGCATCAACAAAATTTGCTCAAGTGGGTCCCGGTCCAAAAATTGTAGACTCATCCTTAGGATGTTGCTCACAGTAAGTCTCCCACCAATATCTGTCTTAGGGAAGGGCCTTAAGGAGTGTGAAGGTCATTTTTCACTATTGAAATTTTTTTAGACAGAGAAATAACCCTTTAGGAGACTTAACCGTTTTTCCAAAGCGTCGACATCTATCAAGACTTCAAACAAAGGAATATCAAAGTTAACTTGTACCTTAAAGGGTGTTGCACCTCCTAAGTGACTTCTATTTGAAGGTGTCTCTATTGGTGTCGACGGTCGTTGAAGGATCTGGGTGAAATTATCCATCATCTCGTTCCTCTGTCGCGTGAGGGAGTCCTCAAGCAATAGTTTGATAGGATATCCTACTTTGTCGTCCCTATTTTATTCTGCCATATGCATTTTCTTGTGCAAGCAAGAGCGGGTGTACTCAAGAGAAACAATTTTGATACCCAACTCTCTATACCATAACCTCATCGAGGACATGTACTAAGAACAACAAGGGGTATACTACTATAATACCACTGATCTAGATTATTTTGAGAATGACATGAAGGAAGAAATATAACAGAGATACAATAAGAAGATACAACAATATATTGTAAGGAACACAATAATACACTATAACTCATATTCTATTAATGATTGTCTGGAATACAAAAGATTGTAAAATGCAAAGAACACAAGTTAGCTAGAATGGTGGTAGCTTATCTCTTAGGAGAGATGTGTTGGCTACTCTTATTCACAAGAAGCTAATTACAATGAGGCTCCAAAGGCCTTTTTAACTTAAATAATAAATGATAAAACCCTAAACATCCAAAACCCTAACCCCAAAAGATGAAACGCCAAAAGGTTTATGGGCCTCGATGGCGGTAGTTGATACATCAACTTCTCAAGGGTGCAAATTTTGTATATGATCTCATTTTGGGGTGCTTAGTACCCCGTCAAAAAGGACTATATGAGGAGTACACATATATATATGGCCCAATACATCCCAATAGCGATCTATTGGGCAATGTCAAGTCAAAAAAAAGTTGTTTAGGGCCTAAAAACAACCCTGAAATTTTGGGACCCAAAAAACTGTAGAAAAATTTCCAAGATAGAAAATGTAAATTGAGCTAGTGGAATAGGTGGGGGACCATCTATGTCCACCTGGATCGCTTATCAAGAATTTTATTGTAACTCTAAACTATATCCTACCCTATATGAGTTAAAGGGAGGCTTTTATAGTTTCATAAATAATCTAGTGCCATTTATAAATGAATGCCCCTTTTTAACAGCTTATGCTCTATTTGACAAGGAAATGAACTCTAGAGTGGTAGAGCCTTTTGAATGTGAGGGTATACTAATTGTATCCTCCAAAAAAGACCCACGAGTAGTTTGTGTCTATGCAGGGAGATTCTTTAGAGAGGAATATAGGTCATTGACCTTGTAAATCATGCAATAAGTGAGAAAATGTTCCTCCTTAGTGAACAATGTTGTTCCAAGTATAAGGGTTGGGAACCTTCTCCACAAAAAATACTAGAATAATCCTTTGTCTCAGACCAACGAGAAATTGGTTGGAATGGAGAAAGGAATAGGTTGGGAATTTATCTAATATTTCCCAAATGAAGGAGAGTTTCCTTCAAATAATAAACCTTGTCCTTGATAACCTAAGTGGGTCATGGATGTTTTAAAACATTAGTAGAGGATTTTTCCTTTTTGTTCTTGGTGACTCTGTGCAAGAAAATCACTAAGTGTAAACATGAATTCTTTCTAAGGTTATATTCATACGTCATACATACATCTAAATACATGCAACATGAAGAGTAGTCATTTCTAGTCCAAGGGAATCTCCATCTTGATCTATATTTATTTCTTTGTAGCAACATTTGCATCCTTGATAGTCCCTATCACAAAGTTCACAAAATTTTGAAATCTCTCTCTCTTCTAGGAGAAAACATAATGAAAGTAATTAGCCAAACAATTGTGGAAATTCAACACTATTTGGACCAACAAAGAATGTGTTAGGAGTTTTGAAAAAAAATAAGTTGGTAGTCTTTTTCTCTTTGGCACTAGGGAGACCAAAGAATCATGACAGTGGAAGTGGAACCTATATTTCCATGATTGGACCTTGAGCATGGATGGAAATGCCATCAAAATCCACATCTACAATAATGGAAATAATTGATTTCCCCATATTCATTTACCATGATGGATTCCATAATGGGCTTAAACATGAATCTTTGAAAGTTATATTTATGGGTGATGTACAAAGATACAACCAACATTGTTGTTGAAGATGTTGTTCACATGTGAGGGGTAGACCAAGGGTGGAAAGAGGGTGTTATGGACAAATGAGCACGATGATGCCATGGAAGAGAACTTCAATGGTGGTAATTTGCAGTGTTCAAGGATTGAAATAACAACCAAGTTATGTGCCAAAGGATACTATTACAAACACCAGTCTTTTGCAATAACTTGAATACACATATGTATTGATGTATGCATATATGTATGTATAACTTTGTGGAACTCCCCCCTCTTCCAAAAAATCCCATATGGAGAGTGTTATTAACTAACAACGTGCTTGAGTGGTTGGTAACCCCAAAGGAATAAATGGGAATGGATATTGCAACCTATCATCTACATTTTTCCTTTGGCTATATGGTCGAACCAACTTAGCTAACCCTTACTAGGGGTTTGTGTGTGTGTCTGTACAAATGTGTGTCCATTGGGATATGGTCTAGTAAAAACTTGGAGATTCTTATGCCAATGACCACATTCAAATCTTGATGAGTGTGGGGTTTGCCAGATGTGACCATTGCTAGATATTTCCTTAATGCCTTCTTGGACATTGTGCCATTTATTGCTATAACATTCAAGTACTTTTGGGTTTTGGTCCACCCTTATTAAAATTGTCAATTATGTTGGTTTGTGTACTTGTTTATATCCTTGTGAGCGATGTTTTCCAAAATTAATGTAATATGAGCTAGCTTACTACCGACAATCCGATCTTTAGTAATAAACAAATTGCTAGAGGATGGTGCCACATTGAACCCGATTTCTGACATTTATGAGCACTTTAATGATTAAGTTCTAAGGTTTTCCTCCTTTTGTAAAGAAACTTAGTCAATTATTAATATGAAGTACCTCTTATTAGTTATTATTATCACTGTTAGAGTCGATTATTTCTTATTATTTTAGATTGTTAGAGTTTATTGTATTTTATTTTTCTTGATGATGGGTTAACTTTAACTATGGATATCTCTTGTTTGATTGCATGTTTCCTGTAAAAAAGATGAATAATAGAAGGGATGTGTGTTTATCTTTGCCATATTCTAGATTTATAATATTTGCAATTTTATTTAATGTGTCAAACATAGTATGTAAATGATAAAGATCATTGAACATGCAACTAATGTTATGTTGTGTTGCACAAGGGGTACTCACTCGGATGTGATGAAAATGCTTGCACAATGCATACATTAGTACAACAAGGATTATAACACATAGATGTGTGAGTGCATTCCCTAAGGTGCAATGTGACTTCCCACATGCAATGTACATGAGGTAGAACTGAACTAACATAAGTGAATTAAAACATATGTTAGTTAAATTATGCATTCAATAACTAGATTATACTCTTTTAATTTTTGTAAATGTTTTATTTTGATTAATACAAATTTAGATTATTTTCATAAATATGTTATCGTGTATCTTTCACATAAAAAAAGTAACACAATTTTAGAATAACTATAAAAATACAAAAATATCCAGAAGAGGTAGGGTATGTATACCTTCTAGACTTTAGTAGTCAAATTGATGTGCAGAGGAGTCTCTTATCTCACAAACAAAAGAGTCCCATACACCAATTTGATCTCTAACTTGAACATGACCTTAAAATTAAATTATTATTATTATCATAAAATTATAAAAATACAAAATATCATAAAATTAAAATTAAATTCACTTCATTTATATTATCTTTTAACTTCATTTATATTTTCTTTTAAAAAATACAATATTATCTCATTAGATTTATTACTTATCTATGCCCTTTTCGCACCAAAAAGTGGAGCATCATTGAAATGGTGCCCTAGGTCCTCGAGATCACTAGTGACTATTGACTCCATTTCTAAGTCACGCGTACCCAAAATAAATGGGATGGAACCCCTTATTCCATGTGCACCAAGTAATTTTCAAATCATTAACAACATAATTTATTAAAGCTTAAGCATTAAGGTAAGTTGAGAAACCCTTTGAAAAAACGATAAAACAAAGGATAACTTTATTTATTTAATTAAATAAGAACCCTTTGAAACCCCATTGTTGAGATGTTTTGATTTCATTAGGAGATTTTGCTTAAACATTAAGGTATGTTTAGTAATCCGACGCAAAGACCAAAAAGAACTCATAATTCTTTTTATTTTTCATCATCTACGAGGAGGTACTATGAATCTCCTATAAGCCTAAGAAACACTCAAGATTTAAGACCAATTCAATTACTCGCGAGGAACATAACCCTTTCTTTTTAATTTAAAGAAGTGTCAGCCCTTTCTTTTTAATTTAAAGAAGTGTTCACACTCTATGTTCATTCGGGGATATAGACACAACATCCATATGTTGAGTACAATCATAAATATGATTGAAAATACTTATCATGTAGGGGATCACAACATCTTACTTTCACTAAATCCAATAAACCATCATTAACAATTTTTGTTTTTATTTTTATTGTCTTTTATATATTTTTAATTGGAATAGTTATGATTTGTTCGTATGACATAGTAATACAAATGAGATGAGGTTTTCTAACATCCAATGTTTTAAGAAGAGTAAAAAAAAGTGTTTCCTATGCAGTATGTGAATTTAACATCCAAAACTTCAAAGCTTAAAGTCTTATTGGGATAGATCAAAAGAAATTGTCTAGAAATCAAGATTATTTTGCAATATGTACATTAATTTAAATTTGGAAAAAGTTTTGCCCATTATTAACTTTTTGCTTGATTTATATTAACACTTCTTGTTCTTGGTCCAAATCCTCCATTTCTAGGTTGCCTTGAGCCTACTTGCATTGTCTCATCTTCACTTTGAAAAGTTGGAACATACCTAATTGGTAACTTTGGGGGAGAGGTCTCAAACCACATGCTTTTGGCTAGGCACAAAATCAATTAGTAAGACATGCTACATTCTATGTCAAGCTTCTTTATTTTCCTCTTCTAGTGATTCATTGTTTCCAAAACCTTTGCATGCTTGGAATTCTACACTTCTTCTAGTCTTGTATTTTATTGCTCAAATTGGAGATGGGAATTGAATTATCCCCTAGAAGGCACTCATTCCCATGTAACTCACACCCAGTTTCTGAAGAAGCACGAGAGAAACACTTGGAATGATTATGCTCTTCCATTTATGTTCACCTAGATTCACTTGGGGAAGCGAGGAATACAACCCATACCTAGATTGAACTTTTGCTTCCTTTGAATTCAAACACAACGTAGACCTTCATACTGTGACACATTAAATTCCGAAGAGAAGAACTCGAATTTATGAGTCTCAATTTACCATTGGGCCAACTATTCCATAAAGACAATGCATCGAGAAGACATTTAGAACTGTCCCACCTGCGAATTTCAGTATCTAATTGCCTATGGGTCTCCAAATTGCATTCCAAAAACATATTATAATTCTTATGGGTCTCCTCCTCCTCACAACATCTAAAATCCTCCTTCCTAACCACCCTTAAATCCCTCCTTCGGGATGGAATTTCATTATTATCCCACCACCATATTCCCAACACCAAATACCAACTTTATGTTTCCTATA
>ML781631.1:0-17162 GCA_009831015.1 Picea engelmannii | reverse complement strand
GCCCATATAATAATGTGCTCATATCTTTAACCACATTAGGTTGAGGCAAATTCAATCCAAAAAGTGCATGCAAATCAATTAAAATGCATGTTGTCAATTCTACGAATAAAATCAAAGGATTAAAGCACACAAGATCTATGTAATATTCAATTTCAACAATTGATTTCACCATTCTAAAGATGAAAAAAAGAAATGTACTCAATTCTAGTTTTGAAAGTGTCAGAGAGAGATCTACATTGTTGGTTATTTACCCTACTTCCTTTTATTTTCTCTTGTTTATGATGGGTGACTTGTTCATTTGAAATGCAAACAAAAACACAATGACAATACCTCAAAGCACTAAAACGACAGGTAGAAATGGAATATGGTCAAGGCATTGAGTGAAGTTCATGAAATTTTCACTCAGCGGTTTTGGTCAACATGAAGCACTACTTTAATTTGGATCTTCAATGAATATAAACAACTTGCCATGCTATAGAAGTCACTCTTCCACTAGAAGGCCACTAGTGGGGGCATTTATTTCATCAAAATTGTCTAGGACTTACACCTAACTCCATTCATTTTTACAAGCATAGTAAACATGAATATGAACACGCCATTGGAGACACTTGAACCTTGATTGAAGCAATATGAATAACAACTAATGCTCAATAGAAATCATATCAACTTTCAACGACCGAACAAACCACACCATTAACATTAAATCAAACTTTTTAACAACCAACATTATATAAAAATGATTTAAATACTTCTCCAAAATGAAACACATATTATATAAAAATGATTTAAATACTTCTCCAAAAGGCAACACATAAACTATTAACCACAAATTTGAAAGGTTATCAGGGTTGTTTACAGGACACATAACATAGCTTCCAGTCACGAGTCAAGAGGATGGGGGGGGGGTACGTAGACCCTTGGCCCCAGATTTTAAGCTAGTGTTCTGATACCATGTGTAAGGCCTGTCCATACAGAGACTTATAAAACATAAATCTAGATATAGAAATGATATCATAATTTCTTCTTTATTCACTATTCCACATAATAACAATTCACTATTCAGCATAATAACAATGTTTAGTAGAATTAAAAATGAGCAACATGATAATGAACAACATGTTCAACATAATAATATTGAACAATATAACAATACTGAGCAACAACATAATAATGATGATAATAAAACATATCTTCCTCAAACTGATGTTGTTCTGAAGCTATGCCCAAACTGAAGCTCTGCCCAAACTGATTAAACTCCTAGCCAGCTAGGAACAACCTATTTGGCTCCCTATCCCCAGGATTCCTTACGGTTTCCTGGCCCCTGAGCCCAAAATTCCTAGCAACGCGTGCCCCTATGAGAGTCCTCAAGAAAGATGCAAGTAAAACTAGTAAAATAGATGAAGCCCCAAACTGTTCCTCCCTTCCTTTTCTCCCTCTCTCATAAATTAAAAATATATCTTCCCCCAAAAGAGTCCCCTCTTCCTGAGTCCTCCCCCTTCCTTATCTTCCTTCTCCTCCCTTATCCAACCGCCTTATCCCTCCATTAAACCTCAACCACCTTATCCCCCCATTAAGACTCAACCACCGTATCCCCCCCAATAAATGGGTCCATCTACCAATACAATTATATTATAAAATAAGTCTTAAAAAAAAATCAAAATTAATAATTTATTAAACAAATATTTAATCATGATACTTAAATAATTAATTAGGGTTGTTACACCAGTGGAATAGGTGGGAGACCACCGATGTCCACCTGGATCACTTATCAAGAATTTGATTTTAACTCTACACTATATCCTACCATATATGAGTTAAAGTGAGGCTATTATAGTTTCATAAATAATCTAGTGTCATTTATAAATGAAGACCCTTTTTTAACAACTTATGCTCTATTTGACAAGGAAATGAACTCTAGAGTGGTAGACTATTTTGCATGTGAGGATATACTAATTGTATCCTCCAAAAAATACCCTCGAGTAGTTTGTGTCTATGCACGAAGATTCTTTAGGGTGGAATATAGGTCATTGACCTTGTAAATCATGCAATAAGTGAGAAAATACTCCTCCTTAGTGAACAATGTTGTTCCAAGTATAAGGGTTGGGAAACTTTTCCACAAAAAAGACTAGGATAAGCCTTTGTCTCGAACCAATGAGAAATTGGTTGGAATGGAGAAAGGAATAGGTTGGGAATTTATCTAATCTTTCACAAATGAAGGAGAGTTTCCTTCAAAGAATAAGCCTTATCCTTGATAACCTAAGTGGGTCGTGGAAGTTTTAAAACATTAGTAGAGGAGTTTTCCTTTTTGTTCTTGGTGACTCTATGCAAGCAAAGAACTAAGTGTAAACATGACTCCTTTCTAAGGTTATATTCATACATCATACATACAACATATAAATACATGCAACATGAAGAGTAGTCATTGTTGGTCCAAGGGAATGTTCATATTGATCTATATTTATTTCTTTGTAGCAACACATGCATCCTTGATAGTCCCTATCACAAAGTTCAAAAATTTTGAAATCTCTCTTCTAGGAGAAAACACAATGAAAGTAATTAGCCAAACAATTGTGGAAATTCAACACTATTTGGACCAACAAAGAAAGTGTTAGGATTTTTTAAAAACAACAAGTTGGTAGTCTTTTTCTCTTTTGCACTAGAGAGACTAGAGAATCATGACAGTGGAAGTGGAACCTATATTTCCATGATTGTACCTTGAGCATGGATGTAAATGCCATCAAAAGCTAATTTCCCCATATTCATTTACCATGATGGATTCCATAATGGGCTTAAACATGAATCTTTGAAAGTCATATTTGTGGGTGATGTACAAAGATACAACCAACATTGTTGTTGAAGGTGTTGTTCACACGTGAGGGGCAGACCAAGGGTGGAAAGAGGGTGTTATGGACAAATGAGCATGATGATGACATGGAAGAGAAATTCAATGGTGGTAATTTGCAGTGTTGAAGGATTGAAATAACAAGCAAGTTATGTGTCAAAGGATACTATTACAAACAACAGTCTTTTGCAAGAACTTGAATACAGTATGTATTTATGTATGCATATATGTATGTATAACTTTGTGGAACTCCCCCTCTTCCGCAAAATCCCATATGGAGAGTGTTATTAACTAACAACATGCTTGAGTGACTGGTAACCCCAAAGGAATCAATGGGAATGGATCTTGCAACCTATCAACTACATTGTGCCTTTGGCTATATGGTCGAAACAACTTAGCTAACCCTTACTAGGGGTTTGTTTGTGTGTGTGTGTGTGTACAAATGTGTGTCCATTGGGATATGGTCTAGTAAAAACTTGGAGATTGTTATGCCAATGACCACATTCAAATCTTGGTGAGTGCAAGGTTTACCAGATGTGACCATTGTTAAATCTTTCCTTAATTCGTTCTTGGACATTGTGCTATTTATTGTTATAACATTCAAGTACTTTTGGGATTTGGTCCACCCTTATTAAAATTGTCAATTATGTTGGTTTGTGTACTTGTTTATATCCTTGGTAGTGATGTTTGCCAAAATTAATGTAACATGAGCTAGCTTAGTACCGACAAACTGGTCTTCAATAATAAGCAAATTGCTAGAGGATGGGGCCACATTGAACCCGATTTCTGACATTTATGAGCACTTTAATGATTAAGTTCTAGGGTTTTCCTCTTTTGTAAAGAAACTTAGTCAATTATTAATATGAAGTGCCTCTTATTAATTATTTTTATCACTGTTATATTCTATTATATCTTATTATTTTAGATTGTTAGAGTTTATTGTATTTTATTTTTCTTGATGATGGGTTAACTTTAACTATGGCTATCTCTTGTTTGATTGCATGTATCTTGTAAAAAGGATGAATAATAGAAGGAATTTGTGTTTATCTTTGGCATATTCTAGACTTATAATATTTGTAGTTTTATTTAATGTCTCAAACATAGTATGTAAATGATAAAGATCATTATGCAACTAATGTTAAGGTGTGTTGCACAAGAGGTACTCATTGGGATGTGATGGAAATGCTTGCACAATGCATACATTGGTACAACAAGGACTATAACACATAGTTGTGTGAGTGCATTCCCTAAGGTGCAATATGACTTCCCACATGCAATGTACATGAGGTAAACTGAACTAACATAAGTGAATTAAAACATGTGCTAGTTAAATTATGCATTCAATAACTAGATTATACTCTTTTATTTTTTGTAAATGTTTTATTTTGATTAATACAAATTTAGATTATTTTCATAAATATGTTATCGTGTATCTTTCACATAAAAGAATAGCACAATTTTAGAATAACTATAAAAATACAAAAAATATCCAAAAGAGGTAGGGTATGTATACTTTCTAGACTTTAGCAGGCAAATCGATGTGCAGAGGAGTCCCTTACCCCACAAACAAAAGAATCTCATACACCAATTTGATCTCTAACTTGAATGTGACCTTAAAATTAAATTATTATTATTATCATAAAATTATAAAAATACACAATATCATAAAATCAAAATTAAATTCGCTTAATTTATATATTATCTATTAAAAAATACAATATTGTCTCATTAGATTTATGACTTATCTATGCCATTTTCGCAACCAAAAAGTGGAGCATCGTTGAAATGGTGCCCTAGGTCCTCGAGATCACTAGTGACTATTGACTCCATTTCTAAGTCACGCGTACCCAAAATAAATGGGATGGAACCCCTTATTCCATGTGCACCAAGTAATTTTCAAATCATTAACAACATAATTTATTAAAGCTTAAGCATTAAGGTAAGTTGAGTAACCCTTTGCAAAAAACGATAAAACAAAGGATAAATTTATTTATTTAATTAAATAAGAACCCTTTGAAACTCCATTGTTGAGATGTTTTGATTTCATTAGGAGATTTTGCTTAAACATTAAGGTATGTTTAGTAGTCCGACGCAAAGACCAAAAAGAACTCATAATTCTTTTTATTTTTCATCATCTACGAGGAGGTACTATGAATCTCCTATAAGCCTAAGAAACACTCAAGATTTAAGACCAATTCAATTACTCGCGAGGAACATAGCCCTTTCTTTTTAATTTAAAGAAGTGTCAGCCCTTTCTTTTTAATTTAAAGAAGTGTTCACACTCTATGTTCATTCATGGATATAGACACAACATCCATGACTACAATCATAAATATGATTGAAAATGCTTATCATGTAGGGAATCACATCATCTTACTTTCACTAAATCCAATAAACCATCGTTAACAATTTTTGTTTTTATTTTTATTTTTATTGTCTTTTATATATTTTTAAATTAACAATTTTTGTTTTTATTTTTATTGTCTTTTATATATTTTTAAATTGGAATAGTTATGATTTGTTCGTATGATATAGTAATACAAATGAGATGAGGTTTTCCAACATCCAATCCAATGTTTCAATAAGAGTAAAAAAAAATGTTTCTTTTTTAGTATGTTAATGTAACATCCAAAAATTCAAAGCTTAAAGCCGTATCAATATCAGGATAGATCATGAGAAATTGTTTAGAAATCAAGATTATTTTGCAATATGTACATTAATTTAAATATGGAAAAAATTATGTTATTAGTAACCTTTTGCTTGATTTCTATTAATACTTGTTGTTCTTGGTTTAAATCCTCCATTTCCAAGTTGCCTTGAGCCTACTTGCATTGTCTCATCTTTATTTCAAAAAGTTGGAACATACCCAATTGATAACTTTGGGGGAGAGGTCTTAGACCACATGCTTTTGGCTAGGCGCTAAATCAACCAGTAAGACATGCCACATTCTATGTCAAGCTTCTCCATTTTCCTCTTCTAGTGATTCATTGTTTCCAAAACCTTTGCATGCTTGAAATTCTACACTTCTTCAAGTCTTGTGATTTTATTGCTCAAATTGGAGACAAGAATTGAATTATCCCTTAGAAGGAACTCATGCCCATGCAACTCACACCGAATTTATGAAGAAGCATGAGAGAAACACTTGGAATGATTATGCTCTTCCATTTATGTTCACCTAGATTCACTTGGGGAAGAGAGGAATACAACCCAAACCTAGACTAAACTTTTGCTTCCCTTGAATTCAAACACAAGGTGGACCTTCATACTCTGAAAAATTAAATTCCTAAGAGAAGAGCTTGAATTGATGAGTCTCATATTACCCTTGGGCCAACTATTCCATAAAGACAATGCATTGGGAAGAAATTTAGAATTGTCCCACCTGCAAATTTCAGTATCTAATTGCCCACGGGTCTCCAAATTGCATTCCAAAAACATATTATAATTCTTATGGGTCTCCTCCTCCTCGCAACATCTAAAATCCTCCTTCCTAACCACCCTGAAAGCCCTCCTTTGGGATGGAATTTCATTATTATCCCATCACCATATTCCAACTTTATGTTTCCTATAGTGTCATTGTAATTGAAGTGTGTGAGGATATCAAAGGGAGGGAGAGTATTAATGCCCATCTCTTCATATTAAGGTTGCTTAACCACTAGTTTTGAATTTTGACCTTCATTGAAATGGGTAATGTTTATTAGAATAACCAAAATATAAATGGACTAGGGGATGTAGAAGAGATTTAACAAACCACCTTTTATCCTTCACACTCCATCTTTGAATATTTTTGCTTCATTGGCTAATAGATTTGCCTAATTCTTATGTGCCCTTAACATTTGGAAGAAGTCTACAAATTTGAACTTGCTTAAGTCCTTTTGAATTCTAAAGAGGAGTCTTGCTAGGGAGCAATCCTTTAGTGATGTGGAATGATGTATATCCCTAATGATAAGAGTTGAGTCTCTTATAACCAAGAGTTTCTAGATCTTTCTTGAGACTATAATATGTAAGCTTTGATAAAGTGTTAGTGCGTTCGCTTGATTGTTAATGGATCCTCCTAATATCCATTCAAAACTTATTTCACGATTTCCTTCAAGATCAAATAATTTTTATTATCTTATATTATCATCAATTCTTTGATATAATTCTTTCTTTAAATTAACAGTTACATTTATATTGAATTTCACTGCATATTCTTTCTTATTGATCTACCCTCATTGCCCATATAATAATGTGCTCATATCTTTAACCACATTAGGTTGAGGAAAATTCAATCCAAAAAGTGCATGCAAATCAATTAAAATACATGTTGTCAATTCTACGAATAAAATCAAAGGATTAAAACCCACAAGATCTATGTAAATTGCAATTTCAACAATTGATTTCACCATTCTAAAGATGAAAAAAAGAAATGTACTCAATTCTAGTTTTAAAAGTGTTAGAGAAATATCTAAATTGTTGGTTATTTATCCTACTTCCTTTTATTTTCTCTTGTTTATGATGGTTGACATGTTCACTTGAAAGGTGTAAAGTAAACATTATTTTTATATAATTGCAAACAAAAACACAATGACAATACCTCAAAGCACTGAAATGACGGGTAGAAATGGAATATGGTCAAGGCATCGAGTGAAGTTCATGAAATTTCCACTGAACGGTTTTGGTCAACATGAAACACTACTTTAATTTGTAACTTCAATGAATATAAACAACTTGTCATGCTATAGAAGTCACTCTTCCACTAAAAAACCACTAATGAAACATTTATTTCATCAAAGTTGTTTAGGACTTACACCTAGCTCCATTCATTTTTACAAACATAGGGGTAAACATGAGCACTAACATGCCATTGAAAACACTTGAACCTTAATTGAAGCAATATAAATAACAACTAACGCTCAATAAAAATTAACTTTCACCGACCAAACAAACCACACCATTAACCTTAAATCAAACTTTTTAACAACCAACATTATATAAAAATAATTTAAATACTTCCCCAAAATGAAATACATATTATATAAAAATGATTTAAATACTTCTCCAAAAGGCAACACATAAACTATTAACCACAAATTTGAAATGAATACAAACCTATTATTAAAAGGGAGAAATTTGAATCTTAATGTAACAATAATACCAGCCCACTTCCACTCACCCAATACGCATAAACACTATACCAAGAACGCACACCAATGGTAGTGGATCTAGCTGGTTCTTTCTTTATTTTAATATAAGTTGGCATTTGACAATATGAAAGAAGAATAATCATTTAACGGCCTCAGAATGAAAATTGAGTTTTTAATTCTCCAATATGGATAACCGTGTTGTTTGATGGCATAATCTAATGCACGTTAGTGAACTGGGTCCATGGACAACTCAATCGCTAGCTTCCTTTAATATGCTTTTGAACAATAAATTTAAAATATTTATAAAATAATGTAAATTTAAAATATTTATAAAATAATGTAATATTATCATGTGACCAACACCATCACAATCTGAGAAATGGGACATAAAAAGTAAAAATTTAAAGCACGCAAAGGGCGTTGACATAGCTGGAATTGGATGGACAAATTCTTAACTTCGTCGTTGGATAATCATTGTGGCTTTCCCTTTCAATATGGCATTGCATTGAAGTTCGTTATGGACTATTATTGATGGTATAAATTAGATATATATGGTTGGATATTTATACAAGTGGATATATATTGTTAAATTATATTTATAGAGAGAGATTGATGTGAGTTCTTTCTCTCATGAAGAATGAAGGGTTGGAAGGTTAGGGGTTTAACTTTGTGTATTGTGTGGGAATGAAGCTCTGTAATCATTATGTATGATTTATCTATTTATCATTTATGGATCATGAGAAAATACAATAGAGAATTTTTTATCGAGATTTTTTTGGAATATATATATATATATATATATATATATATATATATATATATATATATATATGAGAAAGTTCATCACATTTTGCAAATATTGTGTATTAAGTTAGTTTTATATTATTGTATGCTAAGCTAGTTTTATATTGGTTGGTGGTTTATTTAAATTTTTAAGTTAAATGTATTAGTGTATAATGAGGAGTTTACTAGGGATTGTATTTACTAATATAATGAAGCATCCATTAGATTCCTTAAAATTATTTTTTGGAAAAAAAAAATATTATTAGTATTCTATATTTATTATAATATTATTATACTTTAATCTTGGTGGGCTAGCTCGAGGGAGCTTGTAATCTTGTATTAAACTTTCTTCTAATTATTGGATTTCTATTATATAGAAAATTAGAGTTCCTATTGCTATAGAACTTTGATCCATTTTTTGATGATTTGAGTTGATTTAGAATTGGACAAAGTTGTTAAGGGCTTTGCTCCACAATGCATAGGGATTTGGACTATGGTAGAGCTTAGCTCATCCTTCTTTAAAATTTATGTCAGATTATTGTTAAATTTGTTGCTAAAAAAGGGTTTATTTTATACAAGATTAACTTACTTTCAAGCTCAAGTGGTTGATTGCTTTAAGCTTCATGCATTACTTGTCCATATCTATCCCCTATGTTTACTACTTCCGTTGAGTGCCTCACTTGATGCTCCTATCAAGTCAAGCTTTATAAATAGTGTTAATGAGTTTAAGTAGATCCAGGGCGTGAGTTCCGAGGGAAGTGTTGAGGGTACTTATTTCTTTTCAAATAGTAAGCTAATCACGTAGTTAAAAGAACCCTTTTTTCAACCAAAATTTTATAATATGTAAATAGATTTTTAAACATAATCAAAGTTTCACCATTATATATCTAAAGATTAAAGATTTTGTCTAATTCTAGAATGATTAAGATTCAAGTTTTTGATAGATTTTTTTCCCTTTTCTTATGATTAACTAATCATATAGTTAAAAAACTCTTTTTCGCACCAAAATTTCATAAAATGTAAATAGATTTTTAAATATAATCAAAGTTTCAACATAATGTATCTAAAGATTGAAGATTTTGCCTACTCCTAAAATGACTAAGACTAAAATTGAAAAACATCAATGTAAAAGAATAAAAATGGAAGATTTTGCCTACTCCTAAAATGACTAAGATTGAAAATCATCAATGTAAAAGAATACACTAGGGATGTTAGATTAATGCAGAAGAGAAAACTAATGAATGAAGCAAGTAGGGAGATTTGACCTTATGATTTGAGAATTGCATAGTAGAAACCCAATTGCCATCTCACATAAATCTAAAAATCTTCTCTTATTTATATATTGTTATTAATATTACATTTATAATGAGTATTACAATGTAATTTAATGATATATGTTAAAATATACATCACCATATATACATATAGACGTTGGCTAGTTATTTTAAGAAATGTTTTTTTTACATATAAATTTATATGAATCATTATTTTTTATTGTTCAAAATCTATTTTACAAAAATGGATTGTGAAAAACTTTTAGAATATTTAGATTATACATAAATAATCACTCAAATTTACGAATCCAACAATTCCTCGCCGAATTTAGAACAAATATCCCCTGGAAAAAATCATCATTTCGTAAAACTTTTATATACATCTATATAAGATCGCTAAATTATGAGTTTAACCAATAAAAATACATATGTCCTCATTAAAAATCAGTTTTCAAAGAATAAATAAATAAAGTATATAGATATACTCTTGAGTTTCAGTGGGAGTTGTGAGTTTAACGAGTAAAAATATATTTGTCCTCTTTGAAAATCACAAGGAATAAATAGAGTATATGGATATACTCGTGAGTTTCAGTGGGAGCTAGTTGGTTTGATCCGAGAGGGATCCCAGATTGATTTAGCTTACCGATCACCATGATTAAAAAAATATATATATTAACATGGTTTAAAAAATGAAAAATAAAATAGTTTTGAATATTGTTAAGTGGGGCCGTGTATATCCGTGCTGGACCCGCCTCGGCGTCTTTCTGAGTAAATGGAGGGCATGTCTCCACATGGCACGGTAGCGTGACAGCGGTTCTCACGCAGCCACGGAGCCATAGGTTTCGTTAGAGGTTGCACTCGTGGCATCCGCTGTGATCCTCGTGTGTTTTGTTTAATGATGATTGTGGTCAAAGTAAAAGGTGGCCTGCCCGCGTCCGGAGCGAATGAAGGAATGCAGTCAAAATACTCGTTTTGTACCGTTACCCATCGAGATAGAAGTGTCTGCGCAGAAGGCAGCTCATCTATAAATCATTTTGGAAGTACGGGAAGGATCGGCCCTCGGGGAATGAGAAAGCCACTGAATTTGGGTCTGGTTCTGGTTTGAGATCGTAGTATTCTTCATACAGCCGTCTGTCGGATTTTAATTTTAAATTTCAATTCGGTCAGAGTAGAATGATAGAAGGTGGATCTGATCTTCCTTCAACTGCATTAGCCAGTCGATCCGGGTCGGGGGCCGACGAGTCTGACGGGTTCCGGCGCTCTATTGTCGATCTCGCAAGCTCTCCATTCGAGAATGAATCTGCTCTCAGAGAAAATCACTTCGCTCTGAAAGTTTTAGAAAATCTGGACCATAATTGGTTCTTTGATAATATCACTGGATTCAGTCTTTGTGGCCCATCATCGAGTGGGTATTTGTTGGCTTCTTCTGCCGAGGATTCCGTGAGAAACATAGAAATGGTGAATCGAACGGAGGCTATTGTTGACGAAGATACGAAGCGCAGGAACGCTATAGGGTTGCCGAGACCGTCTCTACAGAGAACGCTTTCGGAATTGCAGGAAAGCGAAAGGCGTTTGGAATTGGAGAAAAGGGAAAGGGAAAGGAAAAGGGAAGCTAATCCGCCAAAGAAGGGGCACCAGAGGTCGCAGAGTAATATAACTGGCCGGCGGGGCTCTAGGAGTGTGGGGGTGATTCATTATAGACTTCCTTCTTATGATTTGACTGAGAAAAGGGTTAGGTTCCTCGACTCTGCCATTAATCCTGCTCAAGAAATCACCGGAACAACGCTGTCTTCAATGAAGGTATTCTCAACCACTCTTTCTACTTCACAACAGCATTCCCTTTTCATTTGAATACTCTGTTTTTTGCATAGCACTTACAACCCAACCCCCGGTTGCATCAGGTAAAACTATTGAATCATTGTCATTCATGTCTGCACTTACTGCAACTGCCCGCACCCACTGGGATTGGTAGTTTATGTTTCTAGGGAGTTTCCGAGTCTACTATGGAAATTGGGATGTGGTCTAGCGATAAACAGGTGGGAGATTATCATAACTAGTTCAGATTTCGAGCTCATTTTTGCATCGGCATTATCTGGAAATCTCAGTGTAGGCTTAAAAATTTGGGAGGATGGCTTTTAGAGAGGTTAAATCAATAACCATACTCAGTTGATACTCTTTTGGGTAAATCTCTTTGAAAAAATCCTAAAATTTGGGTGGTTTGGGTAAAAGAAATTCCTAATTTAACCAATAATTATAAGGACTTGGCTACCTTCAGCCAAAATTTAGGTGGTTTTGTAAAAAAATCTTAATTTGAAAGGGTTAAACTAATGATTGTAATCGGTTGATTCTTTTTGCCCAAAAATTTGCGTGGCTTCCTTGAACTCTCTTGGACCAAAAATACGGTGGTTTCTGTTCAAAATGTTCCTACTCAGAACAGTTAAACCAAAAATTGTAATCAGTTGACCCTGTTTATGGGTCATGGCTTATTAAGATAAAAGAATTGTTGCTACATATTATTACACATGAAACTGGATCTTGAACTCTCTTTTCAGGATGTCATGGAACTTTATAAATGGACATGAAACTGGATTCTGAACTATATTTCCAGGATGTCATGGAACTTTATAAAATGAGTTTATTTACTGTGTAAGTGCGCTATATGAAAGCTAAATAGGCAACGGAACATGAAGATAACCAGCTGTGTATAGCGATACAGCAGGTGTTTAATTTCCCACAGACAGACCATGTGCCTCAGACTTCTGTAAACTGAAAATCAACTGAGTTGGAAAGTGAGATGATTTCATAAGTCTGGTAGAAAAGCAGCACATCAGAAACCCACCATTCCCAATCTGTGGACTCGTGAGTATTGTAAATTTCTAGGGATGCTGGGAACTTTTCTCCAGGGTAGTTTACACTGCTATCTGATGGTTCTTCTTTGGACCCTTCGAAAAACATTTCAGTTTGATTAGATCTTCCTCTCCCTGTTATGAGTAATAATCTACATGAATTTTCCTTCCTAATCCTAGGAAGGAAAACAACATGTTCATTTAACATCTATTCTCTGGGATTGTCCCCCTCTTACCACGCAAGCCAACTCTGACAAATTTGAGGAGAAACATGGTTTGTGATTGCTTTTCCTTTTTGACAGAAACACCCAATTTTGGCTAGAGCGGAATATCTTTTTGGATAGAAACTGCCCAATTTTTGGCTGTAGCAGGATTATTTTATTTTTGGGATAGAGCAGATGGAAACAACTTCTGGTCCATTGCCTCCGGCCCTTGGGATTTTCAGGTAGATCCTATACGAGAATGCATTGAGAATTGAGCCTGGGCTAGTCGAGGTAAACTCCCACCAATCCACTGCTAAACCACAGCCCAACCAAAGTCCTAGTTTGTGATATCTAACCTATAACAACCAGAGCTACTATTTGTTTTAGAATGAAGCAAATCTTAAGTATGGTAATTTGTATCCATACAGATACCTGTGCCTTTTATTTTTACTTTGATTGTAAAACTCAGGGTTTCTTTGTACCGATCATTGCATCTAGACAAGGGAGGTGCATTAGAAAAACCAGTATAGATGAGATGTATAATATAAACTATGCTTTTTAATTAAAATGAAAAAAAATGAATTCTGTAATTTAAAAATATATATAGTAATGAAAACCAATGTAAAAATATATCTAATAATAGAAAAAATAAACTAGATATATCTTAATCTAGGATCTTTTAAACATCCACCTTGATTTCCTTTTAGTCCATCTTGGATTACAATGAATCTATGCCATTAGTGATACAATCACTGTCATAAAATTTGGAACAATCAGAGTCACCTGAGAAGTCGAGTTTCTCTGGCACAATTCTGGCTATCAATATGGCTTTGACATATTGTAATGCAACCTCCAGCATCTGTGTATCATATACAGCATAGAACACTGTAAACTACGACTACCTGTAAGCAAGCTTTGTGACTGAGATTCAAATACTCTAACTGGATTCAAAATGCTCCTCCCAACTTGAAAGAATAGGGTCACCCTGAACAACCTAACTTGTTTGAGAGTGAAACTTCAATCATGATGATCTAATGTATCGTTAAATCATTGTTTGAGTGATCATTTATGCAATTTAAATACCTTATGCATTACAGTTTTCTGCCCTGTTCTGAGGGCTGACGCTTGCTGTTTTCTGTCTTTTTCCATCACATCATTTGAAATTAGTCAATCATTTCCCTCTTTCCCATGCTTTTACTTGTCTTTCCATTACGAATAAGTACTTTAGATTTCAATAGATTTTTTGACCCCAATCCATATTGATTCCCTGCCCGAGGAGAGAATTTCCTTAATGCGTTTGAACTTGGAACTTAGAGAAATTTTATAGGTCAAATATCCTCTGCCACCAAGTAAGAGTGCATCTAAAGTTAGATACCTTTTTCTATTATCATGGATTTCCTTGTTTTAAAGACTAAACTCTTTAATCTTAAATATTGATCAGACACATACTTGTCATTTTGGAATCAGGAAAAACAACAGTCTTCCGGTATTCCTTGGCCACCAAAGTTGGAGAGTATTCCATCTGGTAAGCAACTTCAAGGACCCGCATGTCTAGCTGATCTGGGAGCTCAACAACCAAGGGTGAGACGGAGAGACCGAAGAAGAACCACGAAAAGCATGACAGATCTGGAAATTGATGAACTTCAAGGTTTCATGGACCTTGGATTTAAATTCAACATGAATAACTTGAGTCCCCAGGTTGTCAACATGCTTCCTGGATTACAGAGGTTTGGCGGCCAGAGAGTACAGACCTCTATTGTAAGTAGACCCTACCTTTCAGAGGCATGGCTGACTCCCAGATCAGATTCACCAGTGTTAAACTGGAGAGTGCCTTCCGAACATGGGGAAGCAGTGACCATGAAAGAACAACTCAAGTTTTGGGCTCGTGCTGTAGCTTCAACAATGCCACAGGAGTCCTGACACCATATTGTTAGTGTTGTGGGCATGCTCTTTTCAGTTTGTTTTGTTTACGGGTTATCCAAGAAAATTGTATAATATTTGGCTGATTTGAAGTTTGATGTGGTTGCAATGTTGGTTGAGTTCATCAAATCCAATGAAGTATGGTCCAGAATCATTTCATGCCATGCGGAGGAGATGCAAACCATCAGTCCCCACCCCAGTCTTTGTAGGGCAACAATATCCTAACTGACCTGATGCGATATGTTTTGATAAAGCATAGTGTCTTACCAAGAAACTAATGCGAGGCTTCTCTGACAAATTTTTACAGTGTACCTTCAAACATTTCTAGCAAGATGGAAACTCGGACCTTGTTTCCATCCATTAGAAACATTCTTTTGTCCTTTCTTTGAAGTGAGAGATTGATGGATTGTGTTCAATTAATTAAATAGTCTGGATTGTGGTATAGCTTTTACCAGACTAATGTAAAGATATATGTATATTAGATATTCATTAATTGGTTGCACATTCATCTCTATAGCTATTCAATTTATGAATAGCTAGATGTAGGGGCTGGATCTCATGCACTTACCCATGAGCATGGGTAAGTGTATTCTGATTTTATGAATAGATATGAAGGCTATTCTGATCTATTGATTGCTTATCATGTATCATTTGAAGGGATCATCACTGCATCCCTTTCAGTAAATAAGTATCATGGTTTATTAGTATTGCTGCCGAGCTTCTTGCCTGAATCCAGCTTTTATTTTCATTGTTTATGTTCCCGGTTTCACTTACTGATGAATTTGTCTGCGTGTTTTTGAAGGTGGCAATGACCATTTATTGGAAGCTCTATTTACTTTCCTTGAAGTTTAGCAAATCATCATGCCTTGCTTGACTTGTATAAAGGACCTCTGAAGTATAATCATACAGCATTGTTTGTGCATACCCTAATCTCGTCAACCTGTGTAGGATCTAAAGAATATAAATATATCTAAATGGATTTACTTGAGAACCAAATGTTCAAAAGGTATGAAACCCAATTTCTAAAATGTTAAACAACATATCATTTCGACATTGTGAGTACATTCATGATGGCATGATATACGGTGCGGCATGCAGAGTACTTCAATATTCAGTTAAAGTAAAGAAAGATGAGATCTTTCCTATCCCTGTAAAATCACATACAAATTACTTGAAAGATATCTACTGTTTGTAATCCTTGACAAGGATGACTTGGGATAAGCTTGTAACATGGATGGTATGTAATATGGGGAATCATGATAAATTGAAACAGTGATATTGGATCAGCATTTTGAGTATATCAGATTTATGCTTTTAATAGATTTTGACCACGATCTTGGAAGAAGATTCACCATGGACAAGGGCACAAGCTATAAATTTATATCCAATTCAGCCTAGTTGTTGAGCTTTTTCAAAGAAAAAAGAACCACAAGAAATCGACATTTAATCATACCATGTACTTGAAAAGCGATGATACAACAATTAGACAACATCGAGGGGCCATTTGACCTCACCAAGCTGATCATATGAAGATTTATGCAACCCAAAATACAAAAATTAACATATTTAAGGGGATGAACCACTTAAAAGACCTGGCCTGAGGAGAACATTAGAGTCGTTTTCATCTAAATGGTCTAGGTGTTTGAAGTTGACCAAAGATTGTTTCGAGGAAGTGCTAAGACACTATATAGGAAGTGTTAAGACACATTATATAGTGACAAGATTATCCAGCAGACACATTATATAGTGACAGGATTATCCAGCTTCTTGCATAATTTTTCTGTGTGAGAGAAGGATTTTGAAAGACCAACATCATGATTTTGATAATCAACTTCCTATAAAAGGACAACTTAGAAAGCAATGATACAACTATTAGACAACAACGAGTGGCCATTTGACCTCACCAAACTGATCATATGAAGATACACGCAATCCAAAAAACACAAAATAACATATTTAAGAGGATGAACCCCTTAAGCCATCTTAAAAGACTTAAGGAGAATATTAGAGTTTTGTTCATCTAAATGGTCTAGGTGTTTGAAGTAGACCAAAGATTGTTTGTTTCCAGGAAGTGTTAAGAGACATTATATAACAACAGGATTATCCAACTTCTTGCATAATTTTTCTTTGTGAGAGAAGGATTTCAAAGAGTATCAATATCATGATTTTGG
>ML781630.1:859189-877020 GCA_009831015.1 Picea engelmannii | reverse complement strand
TTTCCAACACCCTTAACATCTTGAATTAGTTGAGGGCTCACTCTCTCATTTCCTATCATTGGGAATTATTTAGCCTGGAAGGTTAGTTCGGGATCATAGGTCCGATTTGGAAAGGATGCCATCATGGGATATGGGTAAGGGATTTCTCTTCAGGAAGGATGAGAGGTCGGATTCAAATTTTAGGTCGATGCACCCTCAATGGGATTGGGGACTAGATACATTTGACAATGTAGAAATAGGAATGGATATATGTCACATCCCTTGGATTATACGATATCTAGGGTGATTAATAGACAGAATATATCTATGTTTTTACAAAAGGCACACATTCATTTTTCTTATTTGGAGAACGAGCTCATTTTTTCTTTCAACACAAGTGGGGGATACTATTGAGTAAGCTTGGTTATTTGGCACAACAGGATATGGGTGAATTACAAAAATTATGGTGGTATAAAAAAAACTTGGAAGGGAAAAGGCTCTTTAAAGGTTGAAATCTTTTTTTGGCTTGTGTTGAAAGGTAATGAATTAACATGGGACAGGATGCAAATAAAAAATAAGTAGGAGACTAGAATCTATTACCTGTGTTGGAATTCGATTGAAAAAAATTATCATTCATTTTTAGAATGTTATTTCTCTCGTCAAGTATGGTCAAAGGTTGGAAGGAATTTAGGTCTTACTCAACTATGGGACAAAGGATTGATTTTAAATTGTTTTCGATATTTTTTCATTCGACCAGGTTTAAAGGTGTTTCATGTTCTTCTTATTCTTGTGATTTGGGGAGTATGGTTAGCATAGAATGCGGGTAATTTTGAAAGCAAATATATCTCAACTTTTAAGATTTCACTCCACATGCTAGTGCTTCTCTTTAGTAATAGAATTGACTAAGTGTATAGATAACCCAAATGGTTCGATAATGAGGAGATTGATAAGGTGATTTTTTGGGTTTTTTGATGGGGTCTGTCAAAGCCCTGATATAAACTGCAGTTTTGGTTTTATTATATTCTTATCACATTCCCAATATTTTCAAAGTAATGTAAATAAGGATAAGGGACTAATAACCTAGGTGAATTCAACACTTTACTTACCCTTCTCAAATTAGTGGTGGACACGGGTGTTCTAGTTCTTCAAGTGCTTGAGGATTGAAAGATTTTCATTGATTGTATGAGGAGGAAGTCTTAAGTATACAATCTGGCGATACAACTTATTGTGGCACGTCTCTTTTTTATATCTTACTTATTTGACAAGATATTCTTCTCTCACATACCTATGGAAGCTCATGCACTTTCCAAAAGTGATCTTCTTCTTCGAGAAAACCATTTTATTATTGAGGAGTATTCCATATACTCACACAAAGAAAAGGTCTTCTTTCTTCTTTTTTATGATGTCTTTAGATAGTTTTTTTTTATGTAATTTGTTAGATACAATTTAAATTAATCTATACTTTCCATTGAGTATCTAGGACTAGACTCTAAGGATTCCTCGAGACATTATTGTTTTTATATATGGATTATGTACCCCTAGATCTTCTCATGATCCGTTGAAATGCTCATAAATTCCGAAAGATTTAACTTCATTTATCTATGTTTTTATTTCTAAGAAAATAAAGATGATCACATTAAAATTCATAAATATGAAAAAGAAAGAAACAAGTATATGAAATAAAATTTGATTATAACACTTTATTTTAGATTTATTTAGGAAATAATTATAAATTTAAAAAAAATTAAATGCATGTATTTTATTTATTTTAGTGGCAAGATAATAATTCAAGATAGAAGAAAGTGTATACTCTATCGTAAGGTGGAAGGATTAACTAAAGGAAGCACTAAGTTTATCGGATTCGCAAGGGATGGAAATTGGAATATTAATTAAACTTTATTTTAAAATAGTTTTTTTTTAAATATATGTTATTAAAAATTAATTTATTTAAAAACCCTTTAGAGGGTGAGTATATAAGTAATATGTATTATAATATAATAAATATTAGTTTAAATATATTTTGATTATAGATTTATCAAAAGATGAAAGGATTGTAATTTTATATATGTAAAAAGTTTTGAGGGTATGCAAGATTAAGTTTACATTTGTAACAATTGTAATTTTATATATGTAAAATGTTTTGAGGGTATGTAAGATTAAGTTTACGTTGGTAAGGATTTCATCTTTTATTTTTATAATGTAAGGATTTTATATTTTATAAGGTTATTGGTTTAAATTGATTTGATTTATTTCAAATTATTATTAAAATTATTGGTCAAATATAATTAAAAAATATATTTTTCAATTATATAAAATAAAATAAAAAATAACATATTAATTTAGATTCATTTTAATTTTTAATATATTAATTTAGATTATTTTAATTAAATATAAAGAGATTAATTTTTTTAATTATAATGTATATTTTCAATTATATAAAATAATAATAAAAACAAAAATAAAGATGAGTGAGATTGTTGTGGGTGGGATTTTCAGTTTTGATTTATTTCTAATGACTACACTGTGGCTTTTCCGATCAAAACTGAATAAAAATAAAATTTAGCATATTAATTTAGATTCATTTTAATTTTTAATATATTCATTTATATTCATTTTAATTAAATGTAAAGAGATTGTTTTTTTAATGTAAATTTTATATTTTATATTTTTTAAAAAAATTAACATTTTTCAATCTAAAATTAGATTAAATTTAAATTAATTATTAATAAAATAAAATACAATTTTTTAATTAAAATTTTAAAAATAATTTACTTAATTTTACATATTATTAAATTTCAAATTTTAAAAATAATTCATATTATTTTTTATACGATTGAATTTAATTGTAACATTTAGAAATATGTCTCCAAGTTCATATAAAAGTGCAATTTTTTTAACATAATATATAATTTTAAATATTATTAAATTTTAAAAATAATTTTATCATTGAATTTAATTGTAATATTTAAAAATATATCTCCAAATTCATATAAAAATACAATTTTTTTAACATAATATAAAATTTATATAAAAATATGAAATACATATCAAAATATATCTTCTCTACCATAATATGGAGTTTATGCAATTTAATTTCAGATGGCCAATGTGGAAATTAGAACCTAGTTCATTATGTAATTTAAATTCCAATTTTTTTAACATAATATAAAATTTATATAAAAATATGAAATACATATCAAAATATATCTTCTCTACCATAATATGGAGTTTATGCAATTTAATTTCAGAGGGCCAATGTGGAAATTAGAACCTAGTTCATTATGTAATTTAAATTCCACTTCAATATAGAGTAATAGAGTCAGATAGAATTAAAATACATATTTTTTAACATAATATAAAATTTATAAAAAAATATAAAATACATATCAAAATATATCTTTTGTATTATACTAGCACAGCTGTTGGAAAAGCCAAAAGGTATCGGCTTGTAAAGAATTTATTAAATTTTATTATTGATTAACAAAAAAATGGTTGGGCTTCATTTATCTGGTGTTAATATTTTAATTTTTGTTAATCATTTACTGGCAATCAGTTAGCTATCAAAGTAGCTAGGAAGTTAATGATTGAAATCACAACCATTTATTTTGTGTGACTACTAAGAATATTCCAGCCATACTTAATCCTGTCCCTAGAAAACTTATTAATCACTAAACCCCTATTAAATCTGCCGATTGTGAATAGGTATAGGCCTTTCGGCGTAAATATGGAGTTTATGTTTAGAAGGCCAATATCAAAATTAGAGGCTAGTTTATTATGTAGTTTAAATTTTATTTTATAATAGAGTAATAGAGTCAGATAACTGGAATTAGACCATATAAATTTATAGGAATCATTTTTTTTTTCTGAATTTAGAATGTAAAAATGAATTTAGAATGCTGAAAAACTTTTGGTCACTTAAATTATAAAGAAATAATCACTCAAATCTATAAATCTAACAATTTTTCACAAAATTTTGAACAAATATTTAAAAAAAATAATAATAATTCAGTAGAACATTTAACTTACTATGCAAAAAAAAAATTTGCTTTAAAAAATAGCTTGGCTTCCCAGTTATGAATTCGGAGTGGGTGTAGTAAGTTTCGACATAAATAATACAAGCAGAAGAAACAACACTGTAAAGGATAGACAGGACAACAAGCTAGCCGTACAAAGGATTAGGGTTTTCTATTTTAATAAAGGATCCACAGCAGTTGCATGTGAGCCGATGGGTCTGACAAATTAGCAGGCCCACTCTAAAAAAAGGAGAGGTGCAGAGCACTGTCTCTCCACAAGTTTGAGATGGAATGGAATGGCCAAAACAGTACGTGACGATCAGGCGTCTCCTGTGAACAAGAGTGATTGAGGTGGATATTATGTTGTGTCTGTGAATACAGCTGAGCCAAGAATGTCATCACAATAATAATATTCAGGCACTGCCATAGACTTTTTGAAGCATAAAAGAGACCAAGCATGTGCGCTATGGCAGTTTGCGGCCGACCATTTGATTTGATTGTTTGTGGATTTAATTGTCTAAATTCAGAGTCATAAGAAAGAAACATAGCTAGCCTATTTGTCTAAAAAATGAACCAATGCTAGGCTAATTCATTACATCCTTCATTACATCACATCACATAGCTAGGCTAAGAAAGAAACATAGCTAGGCTAAATTCAGAGTAATAAGAAAGAAACATAGCTAGGCTAATTGTCTAAAAAATGAACCAATGCTAGGCTAATTCATTACATCACATCAAAAATATTGGAAATGACCTATACTCATTTATAAAAAAAAAATGAACCAATATCAAGTTAATTCATTACTATGATTCATAATTTGAGTTTTCTACATTCATATTAGGTTTATAGTTAAAATAAGTTGAATTTTCCTTGGTGCTTTTGGAAACTTTAATGCAAAATAAGTTATTTATTGATCGTTTAATATTTCAAAGATAATATTAAATTCTCATGAGTTTTATAGTGAAACAAGGTATTGGACAAAACCTAAAACACCTTAGCATGAGAGAATATGTATAATTTATGAGATGAAAAATGTATTGGATGAAAATGGCCTTCTCTTCGAGTGCTCAAGCTACAAAGACATTAAATATATCTTTCAAAATTTTTATGATAAAATCAAGCTCTATAAATTATCATTCTCTAAAAACCAACCAAAACTCAGAAATTTCATCTCCAAGTTATTCAATCATAGAAAGCACATAATAAATCAAGATTATTACTTAATTGTATAGATCTCATAAACCAAATTTAAGGGTAATGGACGATAATCATCATCACCAATGTATCTTCAACCCATTGAACCCCTTCCAACGTTGCAAGTGTTGACTCATTATGCACAACTAGAAACATAACATAAATAATCATCTTCCAAACATCAATAAAAGGTTTGAATAATTAATCCAATACACCAAATTCAATTTCAATATGATGACAATAAGGATTATTTGCAATCTTATAGAACAATTCTTTTAATATTTTCTCTTTTATAACATTGAAATCATAACTTGTTCCTTAATGTATTTTTTCCACACAAAAATTAGAATTAAATATAGGTATTTAATACATCGAAATAAATGTTTGGAAACATCTTTAATTTCTTGAGGAAAAATGATGGTATTTCCCCTATATTTGTATTTCCCATTCATTACGTCTATAAATTGAAAAATTGGATGTTATTAACATATCCTCTATGGGGTGGTAGGAGCAAGCGGGGTGTTACACAAACCTCGAGCTCATATAGAGCTCTCTTTCTCTTGGAGTATTGGGAAGGCCTCCAATAATCAAGTTGAAGCGTATGTGCTATTACAAGGGTTAATCCTAGAAAAATCTCAAGGTATCTCCATCCTAACTATAATAGAAGACTCAAAAATTATAATCAAACACGCAAGGATGAGTTCTCTCTGAAGAAATATTCACCTTTGATCCATCTTTGTTAGAATCCAATAGGTAATTCAATGCTTTTGCAAGGTTGAGTTCTTCCATGTTCTTAGATATAATAACAAGGAAGCATGTTACTTCACAAACCATGCCACCAGGAAGCAAATCGGTGTGATCTCCATCAATGGAGCCTTATCTACCCATCCCACCCCATGATCCAAAGCTTGTTTCCTAAGAAGTGTAAAAGTGGGGGACTTGTTAGAGAAAGATTTTCCTCACCCTATGCAATATTGCAAAGAGGGCCTTATTACATTTCCCTATGCAGACTTATCTTCCCTGTTGATAAAATCCACAGACAAAAATACAAATTTTTCCACTTGTACGCATCTTTCACACTATACAACAAGCATATACGCAAGTTGCTCCACTACAGTGCACGTACATCGAGATTTGTGCCATAAAATCAAAATTAAATGTTGGGTTTCCATGTCATGACAAGAGATCTATGATCCTTGGCCTTCCATATACTGGAAACATTTTGAATTGTCCCTTCAGTTCCATTTTGAAGGATATAAGTGGGCCAATTCCGAGCTATGGAAAAGGAGAAAGAATTCAACTTTGAGAGAAAAGTTACTCTGAAGAAATTGTTACTTCGTATTGAGTCTGCATCCCTTTGTCCTTTAGGTCTGAACACAGTGTTCAACCCCCAAGATCGTCCCTTATTGATGGATAACTTCATTGTCTGCCTTCTATGAGCTTGCCTTTGGTGGAGGATTGAAGTGGTGGAGGCCCAGCTGGAAGGAACTTGGGTTCTCGGTTCCAAACCGTGCCGACACGGAAGTCTGTAATATTTTCACGTATGCTGATTATTTATTAATAGAAATACTCTCTTCACGTCCAATTGATTTCTTGCAAATATATGAGTTATTATCCATGTGCATGTTTGTTTTTTATATTAATGGATTATGATATCTAATGTGCAAACCTTTTATATTATCATTATATGCATGCTCTGCTTGTTTGTTGAGAACTTGTTGCAGGTAGAAAGCTTTGGGTCAAAGTGCTCAAGGGTGGACATCGTCAAACATCTGGACGAGGTAGGTCCCTTTCTTATCTCGCTTGCACATTGGTTTATATAGCATGTTTTGGGGATAGAGTTGATTTCTGTAGTCATATCTGTCTATTGTGGTTTACCCTAGCCATAGAGAGATTTTCCTCGTAATAGAATTGGCGACCATACTGGGGATGAATCTTCTTTCTTAGGGTTTGAAGTACTTTTCTCCTTAGATTTCTCTCCTTTATATTTTGGTTCTTGTCATATCATTGCTTGACAGCCCTTGTTCACTATGGTTTTGAGTTTTCATCCTGTCTCCCTTGCCTGGCCTTGTTTTAAAGTATATACGTGCCTTTTTCTTTGACAGTCACGTATACATGTGGGCTATCTCACTGCAAGCTGCGTATATATGCTTTGTTTACTTCTCAATTGCAGAGTTGAATTCAAAAATTGCATTGGTTTTTAGAAGCATATCATTCATCGAAAGTTAAAGTTAGGACTTTTCATTATTTTTATATTTACTTTTCTTGCTGAGTCATAACACCATGAGTTTCACTACCATACCTTTTTGAGTAATCATGACCATAAAATCAATGCTATAATTTAAAATTTATTAGTAATGATTTTATTTTCTAGGGTGCATAGACTAGCCTAGGATTTAGTGCCTTGGAATAGGATTTTGTTAGTAAACTTCTCCAAGGAAATTAAATCAACATATGTGTCTGAGTCAGGAAGTGGAGAAATCCATTGTATAATTGGTAAGATCAAGAGGCTCCGCTCACATCGTAGTTAATCACGAGGTTGCATGAAGTCAATTGAAAGGATATCCCCCCGATACCTTCCTAGCGCCAGAGACATTTCTGGGGATCTATTCGTATCTGGGGATCTTGTTATTGCCTTTACCTCCATGAGAGGCGGTACTTTCAAGGTTTCGGGCTTTGCTACCCTGCCCATACGGTGGACCTAACTTACGATTGCTCGTCTGTGCATCGATTATACAGTGGTTTATTAGTTTCTTGACTTAGCTGTCTTATAGGTTACTTGCAGGGGTTATTCTGCAGGTACCCTGGGTCAGATAAGGGTCGAACATCACACATCCTTTATGGAGGATTACCTCTCTGAGGGGATCTGATCGACTGGTGTTTAAGCCCATGAGGGCCCTTATAACTGATTTTTTTACCTCTGATATTTAGCTGGGAGTCTTAGGCCCCTCTTGGGAGAGACATACCTTCTTTAGGGAGGGAGGCCACTTAGCCACTTTACTCCATTTGCATGCATATTGGTCGTTTGACTTTTGGTATGCTCTTTGACTACTAGTTGGCCTTAGGATATATTTTTTATCTTTAGAGTTTTAAGTCAACATGGAGTCAGACCACCCTCCCCGTCGGTCTCGTCGCTTGTTACAGTTACCACCAGATTTTGAGTATTTGCCTTCTAAAAGGCATAGATTTATTAGCAGTGGTACACACACATCCACCATTTAGACTTGTTATTCTATAAGGACGAGTATTAAACCTAGTCTTCAAAACACTAGTACCCCTTCAACTCCCATACCCACTATAGTTAATGGCACTCCTTCGACTCCTGCAACCTCCATGGTTGTAGTTTCAGAGGCACCTATAATTATTATGGCCCTACCTATAGTAAATGCTCAATCTCTTGCTTCGAACCCTTTTGGGTCTCTTGGTCACTCATCGGGCTACAATTTTCAGTCCATCCCTATGGCTTCTAGTCCCTTTTCTTATGGTATTCCTACACTCCTTTTTCATTTGGTGGATCTCAAATCCATCAAATCACTCCTAATATGGGATGCATTCATGCTTTTAACCCTGGGTCCAATCCTCTTACTTCTGGGTGGAATAACCAACCTGGCAGACAAGCTTCAGCTCAAGCTCTGTCCTACAACCCTACCTCCTCGACGTAGATTCCGACCAATACTTTTGGCATAATAAATCCATCTCTATCCTTCAGATTCCAACCTAGAGGAGGTCAGTTTCATGGTTCGGGCAACCTCAAACCCGGATCCAATCCAGTTGGGGGAAATTTCTATAACCCTCAACAGAACATTCATGTTGTAATGATGCCCAACCAACCTTATATGAATCAGCCCGGAGGAGGGCCTTATAATTCCTGACAGGGCCATGGTGTTTACCAGAGCCCTGGATGGCCTACAAATTCGCAAGCACAATCTTTCCCAGGAGGTTGGGGCCACATGTCGTAACCCTGTCTCCCTTTTCGAGCCACGCTTAATTTTCCAGATTTGTCTAAGTTAATGAATGACCCTGTGAGTCACGATCCTACATGGCCCCCCATTCCCACCAAACTTCGTTCGTACATCCCGAAGTTTGAGGGTAAGAATGGAGATGAGCTTGGTGATCACGTCACTACCTTTCACCTTTGGTGCTCATCAAATTCCCTTAATGATGATTCTATTCGTTTGAGATTATTTCAACGCACCCTCATTGAAGTTGCTGCGAAATGGTATATTTAGCTGCCTAGGGGGGAATATGGGACTTTTAGTCAATAGGTGATCATATTTATTAACAACTTCCAGTTTCCCATTCGTTATGATGCTAGCTTAGAATTGTTGTCGAATTTTCCCCAGGATATTGTCACTCATATATTGGACCATATCTAGGAGTGGTGTAGATGAAAGAGGTTGATTAAGACCCCTATACTCCCAGCCTTTCTTTTAGAATGGTTTCTTAATTCTTTGCATGCTCCTATCTCAAAGGACATTGCTACTTCTGGGACTACCACTGAGGAAGAGGCGATCTTTAGGGCCCAAAAATTAGACTTGATATACGCTCAGTCTAGGATGTTATACCACCTTCTTCCTAATGCACCACAATCTACTTACAACCCTAGGAAAAATCGTGGACCTCATGCTAATGGCATTGTAGGTGCCACCAATGTAAAGTCTGCAAACTCGGTGAAAAACCATTTGAATGATTTGTCTTTAAACCGGTTTGTAGAAGGGCCAACTTCGTCTGTGTCTTCCAACCCCACTCAGTCGGAGGATGTACACTCTGTGCAATTGTCAGCCAACCCAAATGGTAACCAACAACCAGGAGGGAATAATAAGAAAGGACATAATAACTGTAAGGGTGGGAGAAATGGTAATAAACCCAAGGAAAATAATAATAATGAGAAGATGGGTAGTAATGATAGAGAGGGAAAATGAGAAAAACGTAAGGTGAAGTTTCCCTGTAAGCTTTCCACAGATGATCACCTTACCCATTTAAGCCCCAAACCTGCAAAAGCTGCAAGGATATTAGCTCAATCTCTCGTCGTGTTGACAAATCCATTCACACATAATCAACACCTAGCCTCGAGCTCCTCAAACATCAGAAATGCAGCTGGTGGAAACCATCAGTCACAAGATGGAGACCATTTATGTATCAATATGGTCAATGCAAAATTTAATGTAGCCACTCAATCTCGATATTATATCTCTTCACAAGATATCCTGGTCTAGAATCGCCTCCTCCTCCTCTGGAGAAGACTTTACATATTGAGAAACCAAAGCCATCACCTCATATTCTGAAAGGAGTACTAAATCGCTCTACCCATAATCCAAATGCTAGAGCCGCCCAAAACTACTCTATTGTTGAGGACCTAGGTAAAACCCCTTGTGCGATGTCGGCTTTGGAGGTACTCCAGACATGTCCTTCACAGAGGAATGCCTTACTCTCTAATTTAGGATCTATAGAACCCAGTGGCTCAAAATTTATTAACACTGACATCACAGATGTTAAGCCTTTCTTTCCTTACCATGTGACTTTCCAAATCCATGTGGAGTACTGAAAGTATACCATCAAACGTGCGATTGTTGATGAAGTCGCTACTACATGTGTGATGTTCCTAGTCTGTTGGAAAGGTCTCAGTTCTCTGACTCTTTCCAAGTCATCAAACATGTTGAATTATTTTGACGGTCATTCCTTTCGCCCTCACAGTATTATCCCTTCCTTTCCAGTCTAGTTAGGCGGGAAGATTGTAGATGTGGAGGTAGAGGTAGTTGATGTGCCTCTTGATTATAACCTATTACTAGGTCACAATTGAACTTATTCTATGATAATCGTCGTGTCGTTCATCTTTCATACTCCTTGTTTTCCTCATGAAGGTAATATTGTGAATATAGATCAGTTATCCTTTGCGTGCTCTAGTCCTCATGCATCTCTTGAACCATCGATCCCTGTGATCGACAATTCTCAGCCGACAACTGAGAATATTGGTGTCAAAATGTCGTCTTCCCTTATGGTTACTTTTGACTTCTCGGCACCGAGACATCATGTTTATGCCGTGTCTAGTAGACCCGTCTCGACAGGGAGGTCCATTCCTTTCCACACTTCCTATTTTAGTGATCCTTGGACCCTACCTTCCTCGACTTCGTCTTGTGACGGTCAGTCACGTACTAGAATTATATCACCAACCTTTGTTAGTCATGTTGGATATGGGTCGACAACCTCTGCTAGTCATGTTGAATACTAGCAATCAACCGTTGCAAGTCATGTTGGGGGCACAAGTCTAGTCATTTCTAGTCACACTGCACATACATCACCAACCTATGGTAGTCATGTTGGGGATTTGCTACTAGCCTCTGCAAGTCATGATGGGAGCATGTCACCAGCCACTGCAAGTCATTTTGAGGGCATTCATATGATTGAGAAGAAGAGACGTGTAGACGTAATCTCAAGTTCCTTTGTAGGATTTGCAACAGAGATCACCTTACTCGTTTGTGCCCTGCTACTGTTGTGGTACAAGAAGCGTGGTCCTTTCCTGGGAGCCCTTTGAGTTATGAGTTGTCTTTGGCTTCCCAACCTTCTTTGGTTGATACAACAGTCATGTTGATGCAATCTTCGGCTGACACCCCTCTTCCTTTAGGGGCTGATGCATCCCTTGACCTTGTTGTCTCACATCCTGTTCAACCAACAGTCGTGTCAATGCAATATTCGACCAACACTGCTCCTATTTTTGGGGGTGATGCATCTCTTGACCTTGTTTTCATGCATTCTATTCAACCAACAGTTGAAGAAGTGGTCGTGTCGATGCAATCTTCAGCCGATCCCACTCTTCTCTTGGAGAGTGAAAAGCCTAAGGAAGTGACATTGCTGATGCAATCTTCGGTCAATCGCACTCTTTGTTTGGAGGGTGATGCATCCTTAGACCATGTCCTTAGAATCTGTAGTTCTGTACCTTCTTCACTAAGGAGCATCCCACTCTCTTTGAATGTGCTCCCTCCAAGTTCTAGGGTGGTTTCCTTTGATTGGAATGATCTTGTAGAGCCTCGAATTCCTTCTTCTACACCCTTCTATATAAGGGGCATTCTTTGATATATTGTAGATAAGGTAACCTTTGCAAGTATTTTATCCTACTCAACTTAGAAAGATTTGGGTTTTCCCAAGCTTGTGTCAGCTCTTCATAAGTTGCTAACCTTTCACAGAAGTCCTTCATGGGAGCCTTGGCCTCCCCCATTATATGTTGCTTAGAATAGCATCCACGAGTTTAATTTAATCTCTTTTCCAACTCGTCTCTAAAAACTGAAAATATTGCCGAATGATTTTTCCCTTTCACACTCGTTAAATTGGACTTGAAAGGTCACGAGTCCTAGTTAAGCTCTTTGCCAACTCATTATCAAAAAGTGAAAATATTGTCGAGTGAACTTGTATTTTTCACACTCGTAAATTGGTTTTGAAAAGATGTCTATTTCGCATAAGTTTATCCCTTTTTCACACCAAGTAGACTAAAAGACATAAAAAGGACATTTTTTTTGGAGTTAAGTTGTGATTGCATCTCATTCTCTTGCTTATAGTATTGAGCCTATAGTCAGTTCTCGCTTTTCAATTATAAACTGTTTTCCTCAATAGTTTTGCATCCTAAACCAAGTAGAGCCTTTTTTATATACTTTGCAACTTGACACCCTATACCTAGGAGGGGACATTCCCCCGAGTGTCCATCTCTCGCATGCACTTCCTTGCATTGAGCATAGGTATGTTCCACTACTAGAACTAGTTTTTCTTACTTGCAACACTGGTTTCCTCCTCTGTATCATAGCATTCATTTGTCTATGAAAAAACAAAAAAACACGGTCGGGAAGGGAGTATTATCTTGTATCGGCAGTAGTCGTGTCGCCTTTGAACAAAGAACAAAGTTGTTTGATTCCATTTGTCACCATAATTTTGGGTTTATCATGGCCTTAGGAAGTCGAGCTCATTATAGAGTCTTCTTTATCGACTGGTTACTCTTCTAGTCCCTATAGATAATTTCATTAATGCCTCATGCATCTCATGTTTTCATCATTGGGTCTATGTTGCTGGAGTTTTCCATATGTCTCATGATCTTTTTCAAAGGAAGTCTATCAACCTGTGTCGACCACAACTCAGGACTCTTGACTTTGCATGTTGGCCATACCCTCAATTTATCTCAGAATCACATGATATTGTAGTCCTATCATGCACCTTGGCCCTACTTTCATCATTGGTAAGTAACCTTGAACCCAACAGTCGACATTTCATCATTGGTCATTGATTGTGTGGTTTCCCTTGTGTTCGACGGAAAGACATCTATTCACACATTGGGATTCATGCAATGTATTGGATGTCATTATCCTTATTGGTGGTTTCCTCTCCTGTGTCAGCAGTTTTCATCATTAGCTTCTATTCAGAGGGTATTTTTTCATCTACCGCTTGGACTTGGCACACACAAAAGATGCACAGGGTCGTTGGTTCATGAACATGTTCTTTGTCTGATTTCCACCACATCATGAAGCTCCTTCTTTGTACCTCTTGCTGATTGATGAGAGATGCCTTGATGCTCTCCTTTCAGCGGGTCTCTTTCCATTGAATTCATCCCATTTATTCTGGAAATGGGACCTAGAGTCTTATGAGTACCTTGAGGCTTGCAGTCATCAGTGGAAAGATCTCTCACCATCGACAGTTGGGAATGCATAAATGTCTCCTGATCAATGGATTCTTCAGTTGTTTGTCACCAACTCCTTTATTCACACTTGTAAGAATGTACTCGGTGCCTTGATACCTACTTTCATTATCGGTAGGTTGCCTCACGTTTGTTAACGGAATACCTAAATGACCGATAATCAAACGATGTCTCATTGTGTTTGACCTCAACTCATTTATTCACATGATGCAGAATTTCACCTTTGGCAGATTGTGTAGAAGACCTGAAGACATCACTATGTGGTCGCAACTTTCCTGAGTTGTTGCTTCCTTTTCATTGGACCAGTACCTACATGAATTCAGTGATCATGGGAGATTAGTTATACTCAATGGTATATAGATATCTTCATATTGGATTTTGAGACTGGTTCTATTGGGCCTTGTTATTGACTATGACAACTTTTGGCATATAACCACATTTTTATTTTCCTATTCATGGCCACAGACACTTGTTTGGTATATTTTTCACATGAATTTGCAGTGTAATTTTATTGGAAATCATGTATGAAAAGTCAGTGCAGAATGTAATGAGCAACTAAGTTCGTCCAGTTGGTCCCCTACCACTCCACTTCTGGGTTATTTATAATGTATTTTGTCCATCACAGATACTCCTCTGACCTCACACATTAGGGGGCATCTATTAGAGAAAGATTTGCCTCACCCTATTCAATCTTGTAGACAACGACTTATTCTATTTCCCTATGCAGACTTATATTCCCTGTTGATAAAATCCAGAGACAAAAATAAAAAAAAATCCATTTGTATGCATCTTCCACACTATACAACAAGCGTATACATAGGTTGCTCCACTACAGCCTGCATACATCTGGATTTGTGCCAGAAAATCAAAATTAAACATCGGGTTTGCATGTCACGATAGGAGATCTCTGATCCTTGGCCTTCCATATACTGGAAATTTTCCGACTTGGCCCTTTAGTTCCATTTTGAAGGCTATAAGTGAGCCAATTCCGAGCTATGGAAAAGGAGAAAGAATTCAACTTTAAGAGAAAATTTACTCTGGAGAAATTATTACTTTGTATTGAGTCTGCATCCCTTTGTCCTTTAAGTCTAAACATAGTGTTCAGCCCCCAAGCTCTTCCCTTATTGATGGAGAACCTCATTGTCTCCCTTCTATGAGCTTGCCTTTGGTGGAGGATTGAAGTGGTGGAGGCCTAGCTGGAAGGAACTTGGTTTCACAATTTCGAACCGTGCCGACACGAAAGTCTATAATATTTTCACTTTTTCTGATCATTTATTAATAGAAATACTCTCTTCTCATCCAATTGATATCTTGCAAATATATGAGTTATTATCCATGGGCATGTTTGTTTCGTATATTAATGGATTATTCTATCTAATGTGTTAACCTTTTATATTATCACTATATGCTTGCTCTGCTTGTTTGTTGAGAACTTGTTGCAGCTATAAAGCTTTGATTCAAAGTTCTCAATGGTGGACATCATCAAACATCTAGACGAGGTAGGTCCCTTTCTTATCTCAGTTTCACATTGGTTTATATAGCATATTTTTGGGATAGAGTTGATTTTTGTAGTCATATCCATCTGTTGTGTTTTACCATAGCCATAGAGAGATTTTCCTCGTAACAAGGCTTAATTCTATGGTCACCCCCTTATCTAAATCATTTGAATTACCCAATTCATGTCACTATACCATTCCCATGGATTTCTACAGATTTTCTAACATGACAAGTGTAAGGTTTTGTGTCAGGTGAGCATCATTGTTGAGCTTCCATAAATTTCCATGTGAGAAGACTTTTCTCTCGCTTTAATTACTTATCTCGCATGTATGTGGTACAAGAAATATCATCATGGAGGAGTTTGGGGTTCTTAGAAATCATGCTCAAAGGTGGAGTTCAGGTACAGAGATCCACCTAGACTTTTCAGTCCTTATGCACTAGGATTTTTGTTTAAGGAAGGCCCTACTCATTTATTGTTTTTTCTATGGCCGGAGAGAATTTTCTCTTGGTAGTCTCATAGTAGTTCCTTTTTTTTGTCCTTATCCTTTATGTGGGCTTTGTGAATCATGGATAAAGGGATAATTGGGCATTGGTCTAGGTAGATGGGCCTAATGGAGGAGGAACTTTCTCACATGTGCTCCATAATTAATTACTTGAAACTGCAATATAACAGGCTCTCGTCTCAAGTGTTAATGGTTTTGGAAGTTTTGGTGCAATAGTGATCCAGGTGGACATCGATGGCCACCCACCTGTTCTACTAGCTCAAATCACAGTTTCCATCTTGGCAATTTTCTATAGTTTTTGGGTCCCAAATTTCTGGGGTCATTTTAAGGCCCTGAATGACATGTTTTTGATGTGGCAGCACCCAATAGAGGCCAAAGGATTGTATTGGGCTATTCATAATTTGTACTCCTCATATAGACCTTTTTGACAGGGTATGGAGTTCCCCAAATGGGGATCGTATGCAAACATTATGACCTCAGTAAATTGACGTATCAACTACCCCCATCAGGGCTCGCAAACATTTTGGAATTTCATCTTCTGAGGCTAGGATTTTGTATGTTTATGGATTTATTATTTATGATTTATGTTAAAAAGGACTTTGGAGGCTCATTGTAATCATCTTCTTGTGAATTTGTGTAGTCTTCACATATATTCTCATAGATAAGCTACCACCATTCTCGCGATTTCATTTCAATATGTAATTTCTTTTACAGTCTCGGCATATTTCTTTCTTTAATAGAAATTGATTATTATTGTATATCTATTTTTTTGTTCTATTTATGTGTTTCATTTTGTTCCCTCATAAATATAGATCAATGGTATCAGATAGGTTTGCTCTTTATATGTTTCTCTATGCATGTCCCCAACAAGGTCATGGTATAAGGCATTAGGACTCAAACTTGTTGAGCCTTTGGAATATCATCCTCATTGACCTCGATGGTCACGCATGGAGGAGGAAAAGAGAGATGAGGGAGCAAAAAATCCAATTAATCTATTGTTCACAGAAGTCCTCGCACAACAGAGGAATGGATAATTTTTCTTAAATCCTTCGACGGCTACCGACAACAATAGATGTGTCTTCATCAAGCAACCACTTTGGAGGTGTTTCCCCTTCATGATACAATTTAATTTTGATATTCCCATATTTGAAGGTCATATTGATGCAGATGCTTTGGAAAAATGGTTAAATATACTAGAAGGTTATTTCTCTATCCATAGTTTTTCCAATAGGGAAAAGATCACCTTTTTGCTCCTAAAGGTTGTCCCTCATTTCAAACATTAGTGGGAGACTTACTATGAGAAACACTCCACAGAGGAGTCTAAAATATTTAGGTTCAAATCTCACTTGGGACTCTTTTATGGATGTCGTCAAGGAACACTATTACCATTTTGGAAACTACGATGACCAATACACGATATGGACCACACTGCATCACAAGAGGGACCAAACAGTGTGAGAGTTCATAAATACCTTCCATACCTTGAACACCAAGTTGGGTATCAAAGACTCTGAGTGGCATCTGATTCTAAAATATCGTAGGGTTCTACATATGTACATCCAAATAGAAATGGAGTTTTTAGACATCTCGTCACTGGGAGCCGCTTATCAATATGTTGTCAAGATTGAGAAAAAATTTAAGTAGAGGAATAAGTGAGAGTTTGGATCCATGAATGCATCACAGCAGAAGCATCCCTAGCATAGATAACTATTGATTAAGGTTGGTTGTCATTGATGTCAATCCTTGAAGAAAGACCCGTAGCACAAAGGTTTGGGTAATGGACCCAATAGTGTTTGATGTAAATATGACTCGTTATTGTTTTTCGTGGTTGATAAGAAGTAAATATGGATGAACTCCAAAGTGGTCCCCTTATGGTGAAATCTCTCATGGGAAGACGCTTTGTGGAGTAAGAGAACCCATGATTAATTGTGGAATAATGAGATGAAGGAAAGTGAATTTGTCAGGGAAAA
>ML781630.1:826191-856942 GCA_009831015.1 Picea engelmannii | reverse complement strand
CCCTCAGTAATCCAACATACCTGAAAATAACATATGAGGGTCCTCTACCCACTTTGATTAAAGTAATCAAAGTGGTCAAAGTACAAAGAAATGATGGAAAAACTCAAGAAAACGATTCTAAGTCAGAAACAAAGAAGGGTAATGGGAAGATGAAGAAAGACATTAGGAAGTGTTGCGAGTTCCATAAAATCCCCTGGCACAACACCGATGAATGTCGCTTGAAGCAGTCATTGGTGGTCAAACTGAAATCCTCATAATTAGATCCAAGCTCTAACTATGATTCAGATCCAAGCAAGGGGAAGAAAATAATTGATGAAAAATCCAGTGTCATAGTCACTACCACCAAGATCTAGCCAAGTAAACCAGAATATTTGGAGGAAGGTGAGAACCTTTTTCACTGCCAGATGTGGGTGAAGGGTGCCTTGTTACATTTCATTATTGATAGTGGAAGCTAAAAGAACCTCATCTTAGCACAGGTCGTCAAGTGATTGGAATTGACGACAACACTACATTCGTAGCCATACAACATCAAATACCTCAAGAAAGGATGAGATCTCTTCATCAGACAATATTTTTGTCTTCCCTATGGCATCAATCCCTTCAAGGATGAGGTATCGTGAGATGTTTATCCACTTGAATTTTTTGATGTTATTCTATGCCATCCATATATGTGGAAACATCATGTTTTTATGAGTCTATACCTCATAGTTTCATTGTGATTGTGGGAAGACAAATGTACAATATAGTATAGGTAGCTCCATCTACCACAATTTCTTTGGTCTTAACTAAGAAATGGAGGAAGGCCATCTCCCAAACTAGGAAATGTTTCCTCTTCATGATTTACTCTCAGAGTGAGTGGAAGGTTGTGGCCACATCTATGGCCTCCATAGAGGGCTCCTTTACGTAGAATAATCAAGTGGAAAAATTCATGGAAGAATATTGGGGCATCTTCACCTCACCTATCGGGGTGCCTATGCACTATCAGGTCAACCATTCAATTGAGTTGACCCCTGGAATTACTTTTCCTAATAGGCTAGTGTATCAACACTCTCTCCTGGAAAATGAGGAAATCAAGCACCAATTTCAAGAGCTTCTATAAAAATGGAACATTTTACCAAGCTCCTCGCCTTGCGGAATCCCAATCTTGCTCGTACAGAAGAAATATGGAACCTAGCGACTCTGTATTGATTACAGATATCTAAACAAAATCATTGTCATGGAGCGATACCTAATTCCTTGAATTAACGACCTTCTCGACTGGCTCAAGGGGAAAAAGTAATTTAGTAAGACTAATTTTAATTCTGGCTACCACCAGGTCCCCATAGAATATATTGATGTATGGAAGACTGTTTTCAAGTCTAAATAAGGTATTTTTGAGTGGTTGGTCATGCCTTTTGGCTTGAAGAATGCCCCATAAAATTTCATGATGTTGATGGATGACATATTGTGGCCCTTCACCAATTCCGTTGCGGTTGTATATCTGGATGACACCCTCGTCTTCAACAATAGTTGGGAAAAACACTTGCAGCACATTCAGCAGGTCCTCCACACTCTATGGAAACATAAGCTATATGATAACTTAGATAAATTCTCCTTTGACATGAAAAAGGTCCAATACCTTAGATACATTGTAGATGATCATGGTGTGCATGTCTATCCAACCAAGATCCAAGTCATTTGTGACTATCCAACACTGACAATACTAACCAAATTTTGGATCTTCTTAGGCCTTCCCAACTACTATCCCAGATTCATATTGGGGTTCTCTCATGTTGCATGGGATCTCAACCAAGTGACAAGGGTGGCTTCAAATCCAAAATTGTGTGGGGAAGAGAACATCAAAAATACTTTTATTATTTGAAACATCGCTTATGCTCAATCCTGGTGCTCCCCTTACCTGATCTGCAACAACCATTTGAGATTAATACAAATTCTTCCAATTATGTTTGCAGCATCATTATCACTTACCATGGTCATCTGGTGGAATATCATAAAGAGACACTCTCAGATGTCATTCATAAGTACACAACCTATGACAAATAAATGTATACCATCGTACAATCCTACCACCAATGGAAGCATTACATTTTGGGGAAGGAGACACTCATCCATAAGGATCATAAGCCTTTGTATTTCATGCAGAAACAAGGAAAATTGCAAAATGACTGCCATAAAACGTGGTCCACATAATTGCAATAGTTTCACCTCAACATTAAGTATAAGAAAGGGAGAACCAATCCCATCACTGATTTCCCCAGTCACATCATTGACTGCCTCAGTCGACCTCTAGTTGCAACACTAACCACAATGCTTGACTCTTGTTGACATGAGACCTCTAGGTGGTCCCAAATATATGACAGTGATCCTAACTTCACTAATACCTACCATATGTTGGGAACATGAATGGTCGTTTCTAACTTCCATCTTCAGGATGGACTTCTATGCCATTTGTTTCATCTATGTGTTCCTTCAAGTGAGTGTGAGAAGTTGATTTTGGAATCCCATTACAATTGGATGGCAAGACACTTTGGCATGGAGAAGATAGTGGTATTACTACAAAATTATTTCTATTGGCCAAATATTGATTGAAATTTAGTAATTATATCATATATTTCAATACCTGCTCCATTACCAAGCCATCCATTAAAAATAAAGGACTGTACACCCCTCTGCCTACTCTCGATGGTCCCTTGGAATCCATATCGATGGACTACATGTCAGGTCTCCCCTCCACCAAGAATGGAAATGACTGTGTATTCATGGTTGTTGATCAATTCTCTAAGATGGTCATTATGACTACCTACAAGAAGAGTATCATAGTTGAGGCCACTGCCAATATCTTCTTTGAGCATGTATGTGTTAGAAAAATAGGATCAAAGAGAAATAAAATAAAACAAATATGGAAATAAAATACATAAGATACACAATACAATAGAGACAGAGATATATTTGGTTCACCCAGTGTGGCCTACGTCCGCCAAATAAATTCCCAGGACCTTCCTTTATTATTATCTATAAAATGAAGGGATACAACCTACAACATACCCATTGTAACTTCCTCTTATTTATCTCATAGTCTCCTCTCTCATAATACAATATTCACTCACTCACATAGTCACAATACAATTCCATCATACATAAAAGAGGGTTTCCTTCTAGGAAAAAATCCTTAACATAACTTCTACCATCAGATATAAGACCTTATAACGAACAATCCAGATTGACTACGAAATTACAATATTTTACAAGGAAAATTTTCCAAAAAATTCTCTTCAAGGGAACTACCCCCAACCCCCCCATCAGGTAATGGGGTCGAAACGTGACTAAAACAATAACTATGAATTAGGAAGATAATTAGGCTCCACAACCAACAATCTCCCACTTGGATACTGATCGAAATGACTTCATTGTTGTTGTACCTATTGGACTATGATCCACCTTGGACCTGACAAATTTCTCTTCTCCACCTTCATTCTTGAAGACCAACCAAAACTGAGAAGGAACTCTTTTTCTCCCTTGTTACTACCTTTGTTAACATGTATGAAAGATTTTGGCTAGTATGTATCTTTTCCAACTTCAATTGTCCATCTTCTAAAATGGATCATATGAAATGGTACTTGAGTTGTATATTCTTAGTCTTAGAATGAAAGGTTGAGTTATTTGCAATATGAATGGCACTTTGGATGCCATAGTACAACCTATTATTCTCTTGCTTCTTTCTCGATTCCTCCATAATCCTATGTAACCAAATCATCTCTTTACTAGCATCTGTAGCAGCAACATACTCTCCTTCCATTGTTGAAAGTACAACAACCTTTTTCAGTTTCAAAATCCAACTTACTGCAGTTCCACCTATAGTAAAAAAATATCCTGGGGTGCTCCTCATGCTATCTTTATCACCTTCCATATCTGAATCAACATATCCTAGTAGAACAGTGTCTAAACCTCCAAAACATAATGCATTAGTAGTACCTCTCAAATACCTATGAATCCACTTTACTATCTGTCAATGTTCTTTACTTGGATTGTTCATATACCTACTCACAACTCACACTGCATGCGAAATATTTGGTCTTTTGCACACCATAGCATACATCAAGATGCCAATATTGATGAATAAGGGACCCTTGACATGTATTCTATCTACTCTTCTTTCTAGGGACACATTTCCTTGGTTAATTTGAAATGGTTGGCCAAAGGTGTACTAACTGGTTTTGCATTCTGCATTCTAAACCTCTCAAACACCTTCTCTATGTACTCACCTTGAGACAATGTCAATTTGCAATTTTTGTTATCTCTTGTTATTCTCATACCAAGGATTTTCTTTCCAGCACCCAAATCCTTCTTCACAAATGAATTATCTAATTTATTTTTTAGCACATTTTTATCCTTCATGTTAGGCCTTGCAACAAGTATGTCATCTACATACAATATCAAGATATTATAGATTCCATTTTCTAGCCTCTTAAAATAAACACGGTGATCAGAATGACATCTACTATAAACTTTTTCTGTCATAAACATGTCAAATTTCAAATACCACTATCTTCGAGCTTTCTTTAGGCCATATAAGCTCTCATTCAACCTGCATACCAAATTATCCTTTCCTTTTACCTCATACCCCTATGGTTGTTACATATAAATCTCTTCCTCCAAATCTCCATGGAGAAAATTTGGTTTTACATATAAATGTTCAATATGCATATCTTTTACTTCCAAAAAACTTAAAATACTCCTAATTAAAGTCATTTTAACAATAGGAGAAAATATTTCATCAAAATCTATACCTTTCTTTTGTGCAAACCCTTTTACAACAAGTATATCCTTGTACCATTTTTTTCCTCCATCAAGTTCTTCCTTCAACCTGTAAACCCATTTATTATGCAATGCTCTTTTTCCTGCAGGAAACTGAACAAAGTCTCAAGTTTGTTTTATTTACCACGGAATCCATTTCATCTTTCATGCCTTGCTCCCAATTCTTTTTATTCTCTTCCTGCATTGCCTCTTCATAACTTTTTGGTTCACCAGAATCAGCCAAAAATAAATAATGCAATGAAGGAGAGTATCGTTAAGAGGGTCTACTTAACCTGGTATATATTCTAACAACACTCTCAAGGGTTTGAGGTATATGTTTCTCCTATTGTTGTACATTTTGATTTTCCAGTACCTTTGGAATTTCATTTTCTTTGATTTCATCAAGCATTGTGTATTATGTTCTTTCATTTTCCTGTTTCTTTCCCTATAACTGATCGTTGTACACGACCTTTTCATTGAATACCGCATCTCTAATCCTAATTATTTTATGATTTTCATAATCCCATAAGCGATAACCAAAATCATTAACACGGTATCCAATAAAGTTACACCTCTTGGATTTTTCCTCAAGCTTCGTTCTATTTTATTTAACAATATGGGCAAATGCTTCACAATTGAAAGTCTTCAGAAATGAGTAGTTTACCTTTTTACCTGTCCATACCACCTCTGGGATGCCACCATCCAAGGAAATTGAAGGCCCTTTGTTTATTAATTAAATGGAAGTATCTACAACATATGCCCAAAAATGTAAGGGAAACCCAAAATATAATCCCATACTCCTTGCGTGTTCCATGATTGTCATGTTCATCCTTTCTGAAACACCATTTTCTTGTGGTGTTATTGGAATTGTCTTCTCTCTATGAATCCCATGGTATGAGCAGTAATTATCAAATTCATTGTTGCAATATTCACCTCCATTTTATTATCTGATATACTTCAACCTTTTTCATGTCTCATTCTCAACCAAAGCTTTCCATTTCTTGAAAGTGTCAAAAACATCATATTTTTTTTAATGCAATAAACCCAAGTTTTTCTAGTTGCATCATCAATAAAATTAACATAATAATGAGAGACACCAAGAGATGATACCTGAGCTAATCCCCATACATTTGTATGCACAATCTCTAACTTTTCACTCTTCTTTTCCTTCCCAACCCTGAGAAATATAACTCTCTTATATTTTCACAGAAATCCAAATCAACTTGTTTAATATATGGAAACAAATTTATTTTGTGAAGTATCTCCATCCCCTTCTCAGTCATGTGTCCAAGCCTATGATTCCAAAGTGTTGTATCAACTCCTGTAGAAGCTAAAGAGATACAAGAGTCATCATTACGAGTACATAAACACAATGTACCCACCTTCTCTCATTTTCCCATTACCACTGATCCTTTAGTGACCTCCCATGCCTTATCTGTAAATGTAGATATACAACCTTCGCTTGCCAACTTTCCTGTTGAAATTAGATTTATTCTCAGATATGGTATATGTCTCACCTCTTTCAGTAACCATTGGTTTCCATTCTTTTTCTTTTTTTGTACCTTACATATTCCAAAATTTTGGATTGGTTCATCATCACCAAAATAAACCTTTCCAAAATCACCTTGAACATAATTTTGAAAATAATGCCTATGGGGTGTGGATTGAAATGAAGCCCCTAAATCTACTACCCAAGACTCAATAATATTATCTAAAGAAAGAATCAAAGCATATTGTAATAAATCTTGTGGTACATTTTCTTCCTAATTTTTCTCATGTTTTCCATCTCTTTGTTTCTTTGGAGCTCTGCAGTCTTTCTTTAGATGTCCTTTCTTCCCACAATTCCAACACTCTATCTTTTCTAGTCTAGATTTGGATTTGTCCTTCCTAGACTTCCCATGGTTTCCTAGACTCTTTCCTCTGTCCCTTTTTCTTCCTCTGTTATCCACAATTAATGCATTACCTAATGACTCACCTGTGTTTTTCCATCGCATTTCCTTGCTAAGGATAACACCAAAAACATCATCAAATTTCATAATGTTTGAACCAGAGACAGAGTTACTTACATCCATGACCAAGTTGTTCCAGCTTTATGGCAATGCACAAAAGATTAGAAGAGCCCTAAACTCATCATAAAAGTCCACTTTTACAGAACTTAGTTGATTAGTAACCATATTAAATTCATTTAAATGATCAGCAACAGACCCATCTTCTAACGTCTTCATATTAAATAATCACTTAATTATAAATACCTTGTTTGAAGCCGAGGGTTTTTCATATAGTTTAGCCAATGCATTCATCAAATCCTATATTGTCTTTTATTTCAAAATATTTAAATCCATCGACGCTGACTCACATAGCCACAACACAATTCCCTAATACATAAAAGAGGGATTCCTTCTAGCGAAAATATCCCTAACATAAATTCTACCGTCAGATCTGTGACCTTATAATGAACAGTCTAGATTGACTATGAAATTATAATATTTTACAAGGAAATTTTCCCCCAAACTTCTCTTTGGGGGCGCTTCCCCTAAATCCCCTACTATGGGAGGCCTCCAAAATTTCTCGTTGCCCCCCGCTAGAACCCCCTGGAGAGAGAAGTGGGGGGGAAATCCCCCACACACCACCCTTCAGGTAATGGGGTCCAAATGTCATTGAAACAAGACCTATGAATCATGAAAATAATCAGGCTCCACAACCAATAGTGTGGGTACATTTCAAACTACCATAGACCATCATATTGGGTTGGGACAAAATATTCTTAAGAACATTATGTTCAAGCCTCTAGTCATTGTTGGACACCAAGCTCACCAAATCCACTACCTTCCACCATGAGACTAATGGACAGACAAGGGTCGTGAATAGGATGATCATGTATCTCGTGCACATGTAAAACTCCAAGAATCTATGCACATGGGATGATATCCTTCCTTATGTCCAACACCACTACAATATATCCCTCCATAGCTCGACCATCCACAACCCTTTTTAGGTGGGATTGGGATTTCAACAATTGGGCCCCATTGATGTAGCACTACCCATTGCATCCACACAAGTAGAATCTTCTCATGCTCAATCTGAGGCTGATAAGGACACCAAATTCATTGAACAGATTCATCACATCTACCAATAGTTCCATGATATTTTTCATAAATCCAATGCTAAGTACAAGTAGTGCTATGATCAACATCAGGTTCCCCATACGTTTCAGGTAGGAGACAAGGTTTGGTTGCATTTGCAGAAATACTTCCTTATAGGACCCCATTGTAAGTTGTGTCCACTTCGTTATGGATCTTATAGTATCACCAAAGTTGTGGGAAATAATCTGTTTCAGTTAATTATTCCCCCCTTCCTTGTCTTACACCTATTATTTAATGTGGAACTCCTTCGGCCATATTTTCCACCACTATTGGACACATCAGAAGTGGCAGAACAACTTACACCTACAAATCTCAACCCTGACTGGATGGAAAATGAAACCATTTATCGGATCATGGAAACACATGTTAAGGGAACCTTCCAAAAGAATATCCAACTTTATCGGGTTGTCAAAGCAGGGCAACTACTGTACCAAGGCAAGTGGCTCACCAAGCATCAATTTCAATAGAAGTTTCTCCATTTGATGGGGAAACTCAATGCAATGGAGAAAATTTCCTTCTAAGTCAGGAGGATTGATACAAGTGGACATTGATTTCCACCCACCTATTCCACTGGCTCAAAACACAGTTTCCATCTTGGCATTTTTTCTATAGTTTTTTGGTTCCCAAACTTTCGAGGTCGTTTTGAGGCCCTAAACGATGTTTGTTTGACATGGAAACACCCAAAACATGTTGTAAGATTGTATTATCTCATCAAAAATGTGTACTCCTTGACTAGACCTTTCTGACGGGGTACACAACACCCAAAACAGAGATCATATGCAAATGTTACGCTCTTGAGACATTGACGTATCAACTACCCCCATCGAGACCCACAAACCTTTTGGTGTTTCATATTCTAGGGTTATGATTTTGGATGTTTAGGGTTTTCTCATTTATGCTTTATATTAAAAAGGCCTTTGGAGCCTCATTGTAATCATCTTCTTGCGAATGTTCATAGTTTTCACATCTCTTCTCATAGATAAGCTACCACCATTCTAGAAAGTTCATTCCGCTCTTTATTTTCTTTTAAAGTCTCTACATATTTTATTATTTAATATAACTTGAGCATTATCGTATCTTTGTTTTTATGTTTTATTTATGTGTTTCATTTTGTTCCCTCATAAATCTAGATCAAACAGAAGCAGAGTATTCATCAATTGCAGGACGAATGTGTTTCCTTAAGGCTGCAAATTGAAGACATGCATCTTAGGCCACCTTGCAACTCGTCTCCTCCAACACAAAATGGTACATTAGAAGAAGCTTCATCCCCTATCAAGGCTCCTCCTCAACTGGATTTGAATGGTCCTGCTCTAGGTTCAGGATAGATATTTCCAATTGTAAATACTTTCCCATTTTTTTTTATAGGTTATGACTTGACTTTGCATAAGCGTTTTGGGAATTTTCTATAGGGTGTACAGCGTTAGACATTATGGAACTTGTATTGTTTCTCAATTCTCTGGTATCATGTTAGTATAAATTCATGTTATTAGGAAGAGTAGTCTGGAGGCTCGCCTGTGGTTTTTTTAAATATGATGTACTCTATGGCACTTTATACATTGTTTATATTAATAAAATTTTCCCCTTTACTATTAAGAGAAAACATCTCCTCTACTTATATGAAGTTTCCAAGGAGCAAGTTTGTGTTCCTAGATTTATATGATTTTGACTTGAAAATATGTGTTGATTACTTCTTTTTACATCTCATGAATATTGGAATTCTAACATTATTTATCACTTGAATTCCAACTTACTTCACTTTACACTTACACATTTAAATATGAGACAGTTAATCAATTTATCTACGAAACCTTTGATGTGTAATAATAGGATCTTGGGATAACATTGCTATATTAATTTCTTTTTGAAATTATTATTGAAATAATTTACTTCTCTTTATTCTAAAACCATTTGGTGCAATCAAACGTCAAATTGGTATATGAGACATTCTTGTTTGTGACACAAGAGATCACCTCAACATAGCAATCTAGCTATTAAAGCTTATGAATGTGTATATATCATTCCCCTTTAGATTTGAACCTATAAACTCTTAAAAATAAACACATATTTAACTATTAAAACCACTTGATACAATATTCAAATTAAATTTATTTTTTTACTATATCACTCACTCATTAATTTGAATTAATAAGTCTAATATTTGGTCCCAAAATAGCGTGTGTATCTATATTAATTATACCATCCATGAGCCCTTATATAAATTCAATTTCCATTATGAGAAATGATGTTAGTCGAGTCGACAAAGTTGAGTCTTTTTAATGAGATGATAGCAAAGCTTGCCTGACTCCATCCTTCATGTATAGAGTGGACCTAATGGTTAAGAACATGTGTTTCCTCCCTCATGTATGGAGTGAGCCTAATGGTTAAGAGCATTTGTTTCCTCATAATAGGTCACAAGTTCAAATCCAGAGGGGCGTAGGGTATGTATACCTCTATAGAATTTACCAGTAAAAATCATTGGACAGAGTTGAGTCAATTGGAACCAGATCCACCATAGACATATACCATGTTCTACTCATACAAATCTATAAATCGTTATCAATCACCATAGACATGTACCATGGTCTACTCATACAAATCAACCAATCATTATCAATTGGAACCAAATCCACCATAGACATATACCATGGTCTACTCATACAAATCAACAAATCATTATCAATCACCGTAGACATATACCATGGTCTACTCATACAAATCAACAAATCATTATCAATTGGAACCAGATCCACCATAGACATATACAATGGTCTACAAATCAACAAATCATTATCAATTGGAACCAGATCCACCATAGACATATACCATGATCTACGCATACAAATTATTATTAATAGAACCTATTTTATTCTAAGAAAAATAAAAAATCTCTTATCCCACAATTATTATTATCATTATTAAATTACTTTAAAATAAATGATATGTCTCCTTATATAGTATTAATTGCTTCAAATATATTAATGGCTAAATTATAATTTAAAATAAATTTCATTTATCACAATTAAATACTGCAAAACAAGATAATTACAATTAATTTTAATTTAATTACAATTTTAAAGAAAATTAAATTTTAAATAAAACAAAAAATTAAAAATAAACGAGTTAAATATAAAATATATGTGGACAAATATTCAAAGTTACTTAGTTGTAGTGAGACGTAAATTGTTTAAAGGGGAGGTCTAGCCGCACTAAATTATACCTTGAAAACATGATGCTCATAATAAAACAATATTATTATCGTCACCTTAGATCCATTATTTATATATATATATATTTTCAACTCCATGTTGAGTAGGAAATGAATTGAATATCTCTCTCATAGTCAACCTACTATTTAAAAGTTTTAATCATCGCCTTACATCAATTTTAATTTTAGATTTATCATGCATTTAGAGACATCAAATCCGTGGAGATGAATACATTTTTTCAAGTTTTGTATTCTAAGAAAAGGTTTGCATCTATAGAGATTTGATGCTTTTAAGTGCATGATAGATCTTGAGTTAAGATGGATGATCTATGTAGGTGCATGATAGATCCGGAGTTAAGATGGAGGATCTATGTTGGTTCTCTCTCTCTCTCTCTCTCTCTCTCTCTCTCTGAAATATGTGCAATTCCTTTAATGCTCAACATGGAGTTGACACATGACATATATATGTCATGTGTCAACTCCATGTTGAGCATTAAAGGAATTGCACATATTTCTCATACTCAATATAACATTCAAATGTTTTAACCATAAGGATTTTTTTACTTTCAATTGTTATTTTACTTAAGGTGGATATATACACACACACAATGTGTCAACTCCATGTTGAGAATAAAAGGAATTGCACATATCTCTCATACTCAATATGTTATTCAAATGTTTTAACCATAAGGTTTTTTTTTACTTTCAATTGTTATTTTACTTAAGGTGGATATTAAAATATTGATTATTGAAGCAATTACAAATCTTCATACTCCACTCTAGAAAATGTTTTTGGCACAATACTATTTTTTTTACTTTGTGTGTGTGTGTGGACATTGAAATATATTATTTGTGACCCACATTGAAATCATTTTTTTCTTATGTATATTTTTAAATGCCACATGTCAACTCCATATAAAGCATTGAAGGAATCACACATTTATATTTTTTGATAAGTAGAAAGTGGAATGTTTTACTTTCAGTTTCTCTCTCTTTGTCTCTCTCTAGAGAGTTGATATAGAATTATTTTACTTAAGATCGATATTGAAATATTTTATCTATGGTGGACATTGAAATATTTTTTTAAATCCAACTTGTCAACTCCATGTTGAGCATGGAAGGAATTATACATCTCCCTCATAATTTTTTTTACTTTCAGTTACTATAGATAGATAGATAGATAGATAGATAAAGACACTATTAAAATAGTTAGACATAGAAATATTTTATTTATGTTATGTTACCCCTCATGCCTAAGGGTAACTGGAGAAGATCATGTCTCATGGCCTACAATGGAGACAGTGATCATGACCGTGATTATGATCAACATGTCCACGGGTAGCAGTCGAGCATCCCCCTCATATTCCCTCTTACAACTATAGACCATCTAATCTTATCACATCCAGAAAAATCAATGTATGGGAGATGGTAAACCAATGTCACCATGAGGTATGGTAGTCCTTCATTCATGTGAAGTGTTGTGCTTAATTTACCTTGGTGTTCATATTATGCTCCCTAGTCCCGTGTTGTCTCGTCCCAAAGAATAGGGGTACTATTATGGGGGCCTCACAAGGGTAATGTTCAATTCTCCAACATACTTAACACTTTCCATCATGGAGCCTATTACAGTGCACCAAACTTCAGTAATGGTTTGTGGTTCATTATCTCATGAGAACAAGGGGTTGAAGGCCCATAGGTTGATGTAGTTTTCATATATGTTATGTAAAAAAAATGATAAAGGCCACCTCTAAAATCATAAGGCTATCTTTATCTCTATCTCCTCTAATGGTAATCACTCTGTGTCTTGGTGCATTGAATGAACATCTATAACAGGACTTTAGCCTAGTAAGAAAATGAAAGGATTAAATCTTGAAACATGTAATGGAGACTTGAAAAATAATACTTTGGTATCAAAAGAAAATTAAGTGGTTCGGAATGCAAAAAGTACCAAGGAAAGGTTACTTCAATAAAAAAGTGATCCCTCTACATAGATGCTCATAGAAATTGATTTAATTACACCATAATCCATAAAATAAAACCAACTCATACCATTATCACACTTACTCTTGAAGGGTTTATTTATTTCATTGTTTCCGTCAAGACCTATTCCTCTACCTAGGTGTTTTCTTTCACTATCTTGGTTGGCACACCTAATAGGGTTGGATGAAGGAACTCCCATATTGAAAATTGCCATCTTACATAAAGTTATGAGTCAGTGTGATGCTTGAAGAGGGTACTGAGGTGAATTGTTCACATGGATTATATATTAAGTAACAACTTACTTTACATGACTCATGGACTAATATCTCTCATGAACATAGGTATACCTTATCTTATATTATATTTTTATTTGGATGTCCCTAACATGGTTCTTTGAGGGATGTTCCACGATTTCACCTAAGATGTCTTTCCCTTATTGTAGGACCTTGGCACATGTGATGCATATAAGTGATTCAAATAGTGAGTTGGCACCTTTCGTCATGATCTCTCACATATTTAGGACCTTGGACAATGGACAAATGGGTTTGGTTTTGGAATATTTGGTCATGATGGCACACATATGGGTTGAAATACCACATGGTGGGTTGTGTACTCTTGGTATTATTTATCACTATATTGAGGACGTTGTAGCAGTTGAAATCAAGGTACCATGTAGAGAGGATATGTACCTTCCTCCAACTTGGATGTAGTGCCCTGGACCCTTCACATTCACCTCCAATGGATGATGTCGTCATTTTCTAAGGTTTTATGATGATGGGGTTTGATGTCGCTTGGGATACCACTAAAGATGGAGCATGACCATAGATGATGAGATGCACACGTTTCCATGATTTCACCTTAAGATGATGCCATGTGGCCTTGGGAGGCCCTCATTTTCCCTTGGGAGGCTTGATGTCACCACAAGTGTGGCATTATGATGGACTATTTGCATGTTTTATCATTTGTAGAGGCTACTTGAGGTGTCGGCACCACTTGTTATTATTGTTTCACTTGGATTTGTGGATAAAACACCAGGTTTTACCTGATATAAAAAGGATAATGTGAGGATTTATTTTCATAATCATAATCCTCACCATTTGGTAGAGGAGAACCTCTCTAAAAATTTGATATTTTCTCTCTCTTTGGCCCTTTTACTCATACACTAGTCTTGTGGAAGGATCTTTGTGGATGGTTTGATCTCTTGGATGGATATTTTATGCAATTAGGGTTTGAATGACCATGTACTTGAATGAATTAATTTTCTGAAATTTTTTGTTCTTGCTAATGTTAGAGGTGTTAAATTGTAATCTTGTTGCAATTTCTTGTCTTGTTGAAACTCTAAGAAGGAGACATAAGTGTTTCTCTCCTTCAAAAAAAAATTATTGTCCAAGTTTGTGAAGAATTCTTTGCTAGTGTTAAAATCCTAAGGCCCAAAATTTATTTAATTTTAGGGTTTTAACCCTAGCCTTTGATCCTTGACCTGAGTGAAGTAAGAAGAAGGGAAAATGGCACCTAGAACCCAAGAGTTTTTCACCCTAGACACCTTCCTTAAATTCTAAAACCTAAAGCCCAAGAGTGTTTGCACCTTAGGGTTTATACCTTACCTCTCTTGTTTCATCTAGTTGAATCTTCAAGCTAATTTATTTGTGACTCCATGATCCCTATAGGACAACGACACTAGTCTAAAGGAATTCTTGTCGTTAAAGTAGTTTTTAAAATCAACTTTCCCTTTCTCTCAAGCATATAACTAACATTTCTAACCCTAACTCTAGCAAACTATCACTATTTTTTGTTGTTTTTATAAAAAAAAATCTACAACCACTAAAAATTTCTTTAATTTGTTGCGTACAATCATTTTTAAGTGGTTTGAATTGTTCAGAAAATACTTCTAGCAATTGGATAATGTAACACTTGTTGAATGTTTGATTTTCATGGTAAATTGCTACATTTCTGAGCACTTTTATTTGTTTTTATTGCAAAGTATTAATTGTTGTTATAAAACTTGTTTATTATTGTAATTTTAAACAACCATAGAATCTATTTATTTTCTAGAGTACAAGAGGTCATTATTGCACTATATAACTTGGTAATTGTCTATATTATGTTGCAAAGTTTTTATTTTCTCATACAGGTACTAAAATTACATCGCTATATTTTGTCCCTTTCCTAGACCTAGACCTCACTATCAGGTGACCAAGATAGGTGGCTATAGGATTTGATAATCTTGTTATTTGATCCCTTGAGGTCACTAGGGAAGCCTCCCTTATGGTGGATCTATTCTATCACTAAAATGATTAAGTCTTTGCTTGGGTGATAGTGATAGATTATTCCATAGTTACACAAGATTTGAGATCTTGTGGAGGGCTTTGCAAAAGTACCAATCCTATGATAACATTTTGGCACCATTGCTAGGGAGGATTAAGTCATTCTCACAACGAATTTTTTTGGTAAACTTATCATGAATCCGTTATTCTCAATTTTACTTGGTGACTCCACTGAGGGTAGAATTACTCACTTACATTTGATGATCCAAAGGAGATCATTTGGTGACTCCAATGATATATTTATAGTTGTCATCATATTCTTGACCTTGTAAGGTCATATATTCTCAAGTAATGGAATTATGGCACCATGGAACTTCATGAAATGTTTCATTCTCTTGACATTAAAAAAATTTCAAGATACCCAAATCACTTTACTCCAAATTGGACTAATGATTGTCCAAAATTTGATGGTGATTCGTCTCTTTATATTACTCATGTTGTGAATTTATTGAAGTATGTTTCAAAGATAGATGTGACACATCAAGATGTGCCAATAAGATTATTTTTTTTATCTCTAAAAACAATACAAAGGAATTGGATTAAGCGTACTCTCAATCTGAAGAGTATATCTTCTCTTATAATCTTCATTGTTCATAATTTCTCAAACGGTGGGCCCCAAGAACACAAATATATGAAAATATTCTCCATGATATCACAATATCCCTATAAAGGGAAGGGTTGTTTTATAACCCTGTTGAAGATGAAAATTTCATTCAGAAACAAGAATTTAAAGAGGATATTTATGAAGAGGGGTACCAACCCCTCGAAGAGGAGAAAGAATCACCTCATGATTCCATTGAAGACAATGAAGATTTGGTTAAAGAACAAGAGATTGAAAGGGTGAATCATAAGGAAGATCACCAATTACACAAAGTAGAACATGAGTTTCCTATTGAATATGTAGAAGAAGAAGAATTTGATGAAACATACTATGTTGAAGACCTAATCCATGAAAATTACCCTAATGAATACGAGACATTAGTATTTAATCCTCTACTTTATGAAATCATCCAAGCTTCCATTCCTCCTACACATGAAGAAGAGAATGTGTTAAGTTATAGTCCTTTCCAATTTTTTTATGTTTATTCATTTCATGATTCAGAAAGTGATGGGGTGCTAGAGGAACCCTTGGATGCAATTGGCCCTTCACATTATACTAAAGGTGATGATATGATTGAGAATATTGATGAGTTTATTCATGTTGGGAGATGTAAATGGGATATGACCTGTTATGATTTTAATGGAGATCCCATTTATGACATTGAAGGTTAGTTTAAAATAAAGAATATGGAATTGTTATCTCTAGAAAAAACATATGTGATTTCTAATGATTTATATGTGTGGCAACATCAAGATGAAATGATTACATATTTGTTCCAACCATCTAGGGATGACTCATTGCAACACTCTCATGATGATTTCTTGTCATATCCTAGAGGGTTTGATACATATTCGTTTGAGCACTTGGATTTATTCTACGAATAAATTTTCCAACAACTTTTGTGCTCTAACTTTGATGAAGATGAGGCCATATTTTCCCAAAAAAGGATTTTCATGATGAAAGTTACGAGCCTTCTCCTTTCTCACCTTGCTATTTCACTATATATATGGTTGGGAGTTTTCCTTCTAATGGTGATTTACTTATGGGGAAAAGTTATTTCCAACCTATGGTTTGTTGCAAGGGTTTTCAGTTTCACACACAATACTAACAAGCCTTGGGTTGGGAGAAAACATTTTTCTCTAGGCGTGGGTTGATCCCTTATTTTTCGCTCTCTTCTTCCATCGGTATCCTTATAGTGTTCCTTAGGTTCCTTCTCATCCCTTCTCTATATTTGGGTGATATATTTGTATTTGAGGATGAGGATCATCCTTTGTATACTTATTTCATCTTTGTCCTAAAAACTATGATGATGTATCCATGAGTGACTTTGTCCCTCCCACCCACCTCCATGAGTTAGATTTTATGATTCGTTATGATATAGTGTACGTTCCAACTCATGGTATTTTGATGCTTGACTTGTCCATGCTTTGGCTTATTACCAATAACAAGGTAAGACATTTTGATATAATGTTGGGATGGTTTCATTGGTTATATGATTACACCTAGTATTTCAGTTGACATGTAGCATAAGGTTAGGTAGAACATTTTGCATCCTAAATTTACATGTGTATATATCTTTGCATCATGCATTCACGCTACTATAGTCTTGCATCTTCTCTCTCTCTCTCTCTCTCTCTCTCTCTCTCTCTCTCTCTCTCTCTCTCTCTCTCTCTCTCTCTACACACACACACACACACATATTTCATTTGCATTTATATATCATGAATACATGTTATGAACTTTCATTTGATCATTGTATTATTACTTTACCATGTATAGTTGTAGTAAAAAAAAATCTTTTCAGCATGATTTTGATTTACTACTAACCTCGATGGATCATATCCACCAACCGATACTTTTAAAGGGTTTTGTTGTTTGAATTGGGTGTCGGATTGAAGATATTGGACAAACAAAGATATTTGGATTCTAATGTGCTCTACGATGAGCTCATGTCCCCATGTTGGAGCTAGATGTTATCCTCTCATGCCTAGGGGTAAATAGAGGATATCATGTCTCATGGAACATAATGGAGACAATGATATCAACCATGTTGATGATCAACATGTCCACAAGTAGCATCCCATCATCCCCCCTCATATTGCATATTAAAACTACATATCATCCAAGCTCATCACATCCAAGAAAATCAGTGTATGGGAGATGGTAAGCCAACGTCACCTTGAGGTATGTTGGTCTTTATTCCATGTAAAGTATTGTGCTTATTTTATTGGGCATTTGGATGAGGATCATTGGTTGAAGTTGGATAATGGATCACTATCTTTGGAAGTTATGTCTCTTGCCTTGTTTGATCTCGGTGATCATCTTTTGTGCTCTAGTCACGTGTTTTCATCACCCAGGGAAAAGGAGTACTATTGGGGGGGCCTCACAAGGGTAATGTTCAGTTCCCCAATATACTTTACACTTTCCATCCTAGATCCTGTCACAGTGCACCAAAATTTTGTAATGGGTCATGGTTCATTCTCTCATGAGAAGAAGGGGTTGAAGTGTTAGAATTAAAAGATATGTGCTCATTTTTACCATAGATAATATCTCAATATTGTCACCCAACCATAGGCACAATGCCCACCCCTGAGGACCTTAACATTGACAAATAGAATAATTATAGAATAAAACCCTAGAACCAATAGCCAACCAAGGTAGCGTACTTCTCTCCAAAGCTAGCATACCAAGCAGAGAATCCAAACCATAACCAAGAAGAAACTCCAAGCATAATCAAATATTAATTCACCATTGCATCAATTGCAGCTCTCCTCTAGTCATGCACACCACTTGTCCTTATGCACTTGTGAGAGTAGACAAATGAGCTCTAGCACCCTCTATTTATATTTCTCCAATTCACCTAACTAGGCCAACTTCACTTCATGGAGGATAATAACTTAATATTGATTATTATCTTGAGTCGACATGTCTTATAGGGTTATTATCCATTGTTTTATGGTTTCTCTTACTTCTCGGAATATTTTAATATCATCAAAGGTTGCATGTAGAGGTTAATACCTCCCACAGCTACCGTAATATCAACAATCCCTCCTAGCTAGGAAGGTATTAAAGGAAATGGTCTTGAGAAAAAAAAGACCATTCAATTGGTAGCATCATCATATCCACATAGGATATCTCATGATCATGAAGATCAAGTCACGAGAATCATCATCACTATCAGTATCATTTGATAGCATCTTGGCATCAACATACATCATCATTTGCATCATCTCTTGAGGCCATACTCCATGTGATTAATCAGGCATGATGTTAAATAGTTCATGTATTGAACTCAACGCACTCAATAGAGTGTCTTGAATGAGTCACTCACTCAACAGAGAGATACAGAGACCATTCATCTAATCCAGACATACATCCTAGAAAAAGAGTTGTCCCAACAGATGTTTAAAACCCCACAATGGTATACAAGGACTATTCTTCTAATATGGACCTACATCCTACAAGAATGCCAGTCCTCCCAGATGTTGAAATCCACTTTATGGGCTACAGAGGCCATTCCTACAAGAATTCCAGTCTTGGGTTGTTTTCTAATCGGGTCATATGTATTATAGAGATCAATTTCTACCCGTATTCCTTAGAAAATACCAGTCCCATATCAACCACCCTAATCGGGACGTCATGTCCTTAGGGGGGGAACTATTCAACCTGATTGGGACAATAATTGTGCCTCAAGAGAATATCGATCCTGAACCATTTTCCTAATTGGTCCACAATATGTGCCTTAGGAAAATACCAGTCCATGATACATCAACAATCTATCAACCTAGACCATTCTCCATAGAGAGAATGTCTGTACACTAACAATTTGTTTTGTATGGACCATTCTCCACCTAGAGAATGTTTGTCCACCAACACATGGATTATCCATCTAGATGGAAATCAACTCCAACACTAGTGGTAGTCTCCATGTCAATCATATAGTATCATACTATTTCTATAATGCCATCCAATAAAACACAATTGTTTTTATCCATAGTAGTATACAACTACTATCCAGTGGTACACAACCACTCCTAGTAGCATACAACTACTAACCAGTGACACATACTCACTACCGATGGATCACATACACCATAGTAGCATACAACTATTGTCCAGAAACATACAGTCTCCATAACAATCATGTCATATGATATCATCCTAAATAAGCAATATCATGATAAAAACTGAGTCATTTGGGCCATTCTTCCACTCACATCTGTGAGATATGGAAGATCATCTTCCCTTGGAAGTTAAACATTAGCCATGGGATTTCTGGACTATTCTTCCCAAGCATAAAAGAATAATTGTCCCTGATTGTTGAACTTGGACCATTTAACCTAACTAGGTCATTCTTCCGGCACTAATCATAGTGCAACCTGGAGATAATGAGTCTTCCCTAGGGAATAATTGTCTATACCATTTCCTATGAAAATGATTGTCGTTCACCAACCTCCTATATTGGACCATTCTTTGAAACTTCTCACAACTATGAACTTATAAAGATTGTCTGCCCGGAGAGGCGGACCATTCTGCTTGACCACTACTCAGAGTGACTACCAAGGAGAATGATTTTCCTAGACAATTCCCCCACACTGGCCATGAGGGGAATCACTTGCTATGGTACATCAGAAATCTGTCGAACCATTTTGTTTACGAAAATGACTTTTTGTTTTGGACCATTTTCCGAAATTGAAAATGATTGTCCATCAAAAATCTTGGACCACTTTCCGGATTGGAAAGTGAATTCCCAACCTAGACCATTTTCCAAACTGGAAAATGACTGCCCATATATCAATAACATATCAGTGCTCCCTCCCAACCTAGGGAGTAATCACTTCCCTTTCCAATAAGGAAGTCATCTCCACGAGTCCCATCTTGTCGCTTGAGTACGTAAACTTTTCATCTTGGACAAAGGCATTACCAAAATGTATGTTATGTTCTCGTCTGTGGAGATATATTGGAGAACCACTTCTCCCTTCTGGACTTTATCATGTAGAAAATAATACTTGATCTCAATGTGCTTTGACCTGTCATGGAACATCAAGTTCTCTAAAAGCTTCACACAGCTCTAATTATCACATTGTATCATGGTCGAATCAAGCACATGATCAAACAATCCAAAAACCAGCTTACATAGCCACAATTCTTCCATACAAGCATCACAACCTGCAATATACTCTTATTCTGAAGTACTGAGTGCAACATACTTTTGTTTCCTGTTATTCCATGATATCATGGAAAATCTCAAACTAAAACATATCCAAGAATGACTCCTTTTGTCAGCTCCACTCACTGCCCAATCTGAATCGATAAATCCATGTAGCTTTATATCATAACTCAAACGTTCCACAAATATATTTCAAGGCATGCTTTGCAATTATTCAATTCTCATGGCTAGGTTCCACCTAGAACTATTTTCACAATAAAGAAAATATATGGCTGAGTACTCTCCAAATACATTAACGAGCTATTCAATTTTTGATACAGGGATGGGTCTACTAGATTAGAGTCTCTCAACTTCTTCAGATCTATCATCATGGGATTTTTCCATGGATTTACAATCCATCATCCCAAGCTTCTTAAGAACCATTTCGATACACTTCCTCTATCATAGGAAGTTTTCACCATTCTTTTGTTGTACATGAGAGGCTTTGCACCAAAGTTGCTTGAATCCATATAGGGTCTTCTTCCATCTGCATACATGGGTCTCTTTCTAGTATACTTCAAAACCTTGAGGTTTCTCTACATATGCTTCTTCTTAAATTACTTTGTTGAGAAGAACAGTCTTTACATCCATCTAATGTAAACTCCAACCCACGGATATTGCAGGAGATAGAATGACTTAGGTAGAGGTATATATGGTTACTAGAACACGTTTTCATCATAGTCTTTTGCCTCCTTCTGGGAGAACCCTCTAGCCCTGAATATCGTCTTGTATCTATCAAATCTTCCATTTATAAGTCTTCACGTATTCTTCAATGGATCATATCATTGGGTATTAGCTCCCTCCTAATCCCGGCTTCATGCCTGAATGATAAATATCTATAACTTCCTTGTTTTTATTCTGATACTACATGTTTCTACAATCAATTCCCTATATCTGAGAGAGTCCATGATTCCATCTATTGCATCTCTCTTTGCTTTCTATAAAGTGTCACAAGATTGTTTTGGTTTTCTTTTGTTTACTGACTTCCTTTGAGTCTGAATCCCTTTGAGTCTGACTTCCTCTGAGTCTCCTTAAGTTTTTTTCTATATGTTTTGATTGTTGCCTATCTAGCAGTTGTTGCAAGTATTTTTTCATCCTTATAAACTTCTTCTTTGACAGCTTCCGCAAAGATTGTTCATCAAGGTTTTTCAACATATTTCACAAGGGTACCTTCCTGGAACAAGAGAAGAAACAAAAGAAAGATCCAAGACAATATGTTTATGATTAAAAATTGAAACAAGAATAAGGACAAGGATAGAGGCAATTGCTACAAGCCTGGAAAGACATCATCATGATAGACTTCATTAAATAACCTTCCTAAGACAACAAGAAAAACAATGTTTCTAATACAACATCTTTTATATGAAGGATAGTTTGTTGGTAGCATTACTAAGATGATCTTGTCTAAGAACAAGAACAAGAAATATCTCCTAGAGTAGGTGTTAGTTCATATTTTCAAATAAGTACATTGAGTAGTATAAGCTACTAAGTACTTATCAATACTCACTTAAGTGACAATAATAGAGATGTCAAACTTGATATGCAAACATGTAGTCTTGCTATTGTTCCATTTGAATTTATTTTCTTCTAAGACAAGTATCCTTTTCGACATGTCCCTTAAAATTAAAACAATATGATTTCTTGACAAAAAATTGAGTTAGAGAATATAATCTCAACCTTATAAGATCTTGACTAAAGCTAGCTTATAAATTTTACTAGAATTTCATAATGCCATAACAACCAAAAAGATATCAATTCAAACCTGGAGAGTGTGTTGATCTTTTGAATGCACTGAATCCAAGATCACTTCTTTGGACAAGATCCCTTGTACATTCCTTGCAAAAACACTCACTCTAATGATACAAATTAAAAGAACATGTATAGGTACATACCTTTGTAACCCAACTGTGACAGTAAACCTTAGAATGACTTTGTTGGACCAGAGGTTTAGCTGCTAGAGGATTGGTAAACCTTCCCAGAACAAGACAAGAAACAAAATAAACATCCAAGACAATATGTTTATGATAGTAAATCGAAACAAGAATAAGGACAAGGATAGAGGAAATTACTAAAAGCCTAGAAAGACATCTTCATGATAGCCTTCATGAAATAACCTTCATGAGACAACAACAACAACAATGTTTCTGATACAACATATTTTATATGAAGGATAGTTTCTTGGTAGCATTACTAAGATGATCTTGTATGACAAAAAGAACAAGAAATGTCTCCTAGAGTAGGTGTTAGTTTATATTTTCAAATAAGTACATTGAGTAGTATAAGCTATTAAGTACTTATCAATACTCACTTAAGTGAAAATAATAGATATGCCAAACTTGATATGAAAACCTGGAGGCTTGTTATTGTTCCACTTGAATTTCTTTTCTTCTGAGACACGTATCCTTTCCGACCTGTCCCTTTTAAACTTAAAACAATATGATTTCTTGACGGAAAACTGAGTTAGAGAATACCATCTCAACCTTATAAGTTATTGACTAAATTCATCTTATAACTTTTACTAGAAGTTCATAATGCCATAACAACCAAAGATATATCAATTCAAACCTGTTGAGTGTGTTGATATTTTGAATGCATTGAATCCAAGATCACTGCTTTGGACAAGATCCCTTGTACTTTCCCTACAAACACACTCATTCTAATGATACAAATTAAAAGAACATGTATACGTACATACCTTTGTTACCCAACTATGACGGTAAATCTTAGAATGACTTTGTTGGACGAGAGGTTTAGCTGCTAGAGGATTGGTAAACCTCATAATGTTCCTTCTAGTAGATTTCTCTTGGGCACAACTTACACTTTGTTCATGCTAGGTATTTTTTTTTCATAACTGCCTTCTATTTTGATTTTTGATTGGTCAACCATAGATTTTGACTTGGCCAAACATTGACTTTGACCAAAATTTCAAACTTGATGTCTTGTCTTGTTGAGAGTATCAGGAGGTGCACTAGGCTAGGGTGCACTAGGTTATCTAGGAATTAGTTCAAGTGCTTCAGTTAAGGTGCCTCAACACGAGGGTTAAGGTTTCATTGTTGCAGCAAAACTTTGACTACAACTGAGAAAATCCTCCCAATCTACCTTCGAGTGGTTAGACTGTGAGAAGATAGTCTGGGCCCATAACCTGTTAGAATTAAAATAGATGTGCTCGTTTTTACCATAGACAATATCTCAATATTGTCACCCAATTGTAGGCACAAAGGCCACCCCGACTCATTATCCTTGACAGATAGAATAATTCTGGAAGCAAACCCTAGAACCAATAGCCAACCAAGGTAGTGTACTTCTCTCCAAAGATAGCGTACCAAGTAGAGAATCCAAACCATAAGCAAGAAGAAATTTCAACCACAACCAAATACTAAGTCACCACTTCAACAACTGCAACTCTCCTCCAGTCATGTGCACCATTTGTCCTTATGCAGTTGTGAGAGTGTACAAATGAGCTCTAGCGCCCTCTATTTATACTTCTCCAAGTCACCTAACTAGGCCGACTTCTATTCATGGATACTAATAACTTAATATTGATTATTCTCTTGAGTCAACTTGCCTTCTAGAGTTATTATCCAACATTTTAGGGTTTCTCTTGCTTCCCGGAATATTCTATTCTAGTCAAAGGTTACATGTTGAGGTTGATGTTACTATTATATATGCTATGTAAATAAAATCCTAAGGGTGGCTTGATATCTACCCCGCCTAATGGTAATATCCCCTTTTCCTAATGCACTTAATTCACGTCTATAATAGGGATTTATCCCAATAAGAAAATGAAAGTAATAAAGCTTGAAAGGGGAATTGCAAAATAATAATAGGGTATCAAAAGAAAATTAAGGGGTTCGAAATGAAAAACTTATTGAGGATAGGGTACCTCAACCATTAAGAACTCCCTCTACATAGGCGCTCATAGAAATGGATTTAATGACACCATAAGCTATGAAGTAAAACAAGCCCTTACCACTCACACTTACTCTTGAAGGGTTTACTTCTTTCATGGTTTCCCTTGGGTCCTATCCCTCTACCTAGGTCTTTTCTTTCATTTTCTTGGTTGGCACACCTAATAAAGTTGGATGAAAGCCCTCCCATATTCAAAATTTCCAACTTACATAAAGTCCTAAGCCGATGTGATGCTTGAAGGGATATTGAAGTAAATTGTTCACATGACTTATATCTTAAGTAACATCTTAATTTGCATGACTCAAGAACTAATATATCTTATTAACATTGTTTTATCTTGTATTATATTATTTTTTTATTTGGATATCTTGAGATGGTTCTTTGAGGGATGTCCTAAGATTTCACCCAAAACATTGTACTTTGACATGTGTGATAAAGAAGTGAGTCACCTAAAGACCTTGCACCTTAGCTCTCACATCTTCAGAACCTTGGACAATGGACGATAGACGATAGGCTTGGCTATGGAATATTTGGTCATGATGGCACACAAATGGGCTGAAATCTAACTTGTTGGGCAGTGTACCCTTGGATTTATTTCTCATTGGATTGAAGATGCTGCATGAGTTGACAGCCACATACATGCCCAAACGAGATGCTGATTCATCCACCTTGGACACACTGCCTGGACCCTTGACGTTTGCCTCCATTTGATACCTAGCATTGTTTTGATACCTACGAGCCAATGGAAGAATATTTTATTAGAGTTGATTGCTGGGAGATGTTGAAAAAGTTGAAGAATATATGAAGAATTCGGGTCGTGAATAACAAAATCTTAATGTCTTTGTTTTTTCCATCGCAAGAATTCTTTTTTAGATTTGGCTTCTTAATAAATCAAAGAAAGAAGGGGAGTAGTTTCCCTGGAAGAAGGATCACTACCCAGAAATTGTGAAGAAGTTTGAAACCCTAATTGCAAGATCTCATCGCCCTGGATCGAAGCTTTCCATCGACCTCATTTTCTATGTGCAATTAATCCATTTTGCCCCTCAATCTGTGGTGCTCTATTTTCTATTTGTTGTGAGATCTCTGAAGAACAAACTCTAAATACGAACCGTTGAAAGGTGGGCGAGTTGGTTTATTAGGTCATCTGTTTGGTGCGGCCGACCTGTTCGCACGAGTTCAGAGAATGAGCCAGACTTTCAAGCGATCACTCCTCTGTGGCCTGGGCGTATTTGGTTAGATACATTTGTAGAGCATCAAGGACAACTCGTAGTGCCATACCAAGAGTGAGAGAAGAGACAAGTTGGGGCTTTATTAGTGAACCAAAAAGAATCGCACTGCAAAGACCTCAGATGGTGACTGTTCTGAAGCATCAACACTTAAAAAGTGTGGATTAACATAGACAGTTGCAGAATGAAATCGTTTCATTTCCTCTGCTACATCCCAAGATACCAATGGCTGAAACTAGAGAGAATCATTACCAATTATTTCAGCACAGTCCTCATTCCACAATCTTCTAACACCAACAGCTCCATTTTCAAATTGAGGTGGCGCTTTTTAATGCATTTTGGGAGACACTGTTGCAAGAGGTCCATGTACAGCACGTTGAATTACCTATTGAACTTCAAAAGAAAACATGCTATCTGATTGGAATGAGAGTGGTCATCGAATTCGCTCTTGAAAGAATAAGAGCCAGCACAAACCTGTTGTTTTCCTTCAATTTCGCCTTGATGAAAGAGATGTCTAGGGCTCACCTGGTTCGATCCAAGAAGAGAAATGGTTGCTTCCATGAGTTTATATATTTTCAGCGTGGTTTACTTGGGGGAAAATGAATATTGGTTTTTCATTTAACACATGTGGATTTTAGAGATCAGTCCGATTACAAAGGAACAATGCCAGCGAGCTTGTGGAATGTCGAATCTTGAAATGAGTTCGAATAGAAAAGTAGGGTAAGTGAGTTTATACATTTTATCCCATATTAGAGGAATCATCACAAATATTTATGGCTATGGGTATGAGTAAAGGCATAGCCTCTAATTTATTTTCATTAACTGGAATCAACTACAACTTCAGTACCTTCCTGGTGTGGTTTTGATTGGTGGAGGTAACCCTGAAAATTCATATTTTACAATAAAAAAAAATTAATTTATGAAGTGTGAATGATATTTGCATTGATGAGTCATATACCCTAAATTTGTATTAAGTGGTTTTTCACCAGAAAGTTAAAAAGGATTGTAGTGATGGATCAGTAAAATTTAATACAAAGTTTGCATTACTGTAAGGAGTTATAAGAATGCTTATGAAATTGTCATTGGAGTGATAAGGTGTATATTTTTTGTAATTGGATTGGATTTGTCATTGAAGTGATAAGGTGTATATTTTTTGTAATTGGATTTTAAAGGTGTTATAAGGCTTTTTGCAAATTTCTAATTGGAGTTATAAGGGTTTATCATTTTTTTTGTGTATTAGAATATTTTTTTGTTATTGTGTTATAAGGAAGTTATAAGTGGTGAAGCATATTAGTCTTTGTGTCCTAAACCCACCAGAAATTGAATATGTTGTACACATTGATTAGCAAGACTCTAGAATCTACAATTCCTATGCAAAAAGGAATGCTCAATAATGTTCTTACTTGTTTTTGCATTCTACACAAAAAGGTACAAGTACTTCAAACACAAACAAATTTTTTGATTGGGTAGTTGATGTCATTTAATGATGACACCAAGGAAAACAAAAACAAACATGTGTTTGTTGATTGTGAGTTGTAGTATGCCTTTGATGAAGTCAATGTAGCCTTGACTGATGACACTAAAAACAAAGTGGAAAAATGGAAGTTTTAACATAAGGATCAGTTTGAAAATATAGATAACTATGTTAGACCATTGGAAGTATTACATTTTAAATGAAACAAATATGGATTAGGATATGAAAAGGATTGTGATAACCTTTTTCATATTCCTAATCATTGTAAACCAATTACTTTTGTTAGAGGTGGATTTTTTGTTAATCCTGATAGGAAGGAAGAACTTGATAAGCAACATGTACATGATGTTGTTCAGGATGTTGATTATTATACTATAGTTGAGGATATTGATGATAATACAGGTATCGAGTATTTTTTGTACAAAGAACGTCTACTATGTCGAAATTGTCACCAAGTTGATCATGTTCAGTTATATTGTTTTGATCTCTGCCCATGTGTTTTTTATGGGAAGAAAAACCAAGTTTCGGAAAGGTGTTGGAAGCAACCACAGATTTAGAAGAAACAGGGAAATTTTGAATAGTTAAGGACTTAGCATTGGAGTTTGGAAGTTAATTTATTGGAATGATCTTATCGATGAGTTATACACAAGTACAACCATACTTGATTGGAGATATTTCTACAGTTGATGGACATGAATGTTTTTCAGGATTGGATGATACAAGGAATGATCGTGGCTCACTTGATGTAGTCTTTTGAGTTGAATATCAAGTCTCTAGACTTCACTTGAATATGATTTGATTACCCATTTCCACTTTCAGGGGGTATATCTCATTATCTAGACTTCTCAATTTTCAGTCAACAGGGGGGAATATTGATATGTCTGACTTCAATTTTCGAAGTCTAACTTACACGATTGCAATTAATGATGATTGATTATGGATTCAGAATTCAGGATTCAGGATTGTAAATGAATTTATGATATTTCAAGAGATTGATGATTTCCAGGTTATTGGATATTGGATGGATAGTTTGCCACTTCTCGGCATTTGATGCATTGTCCTACATGTTTGATGGAAATTTAGGTTCACGATTTGGAGCAGTACCAACAATTTACCTAGTTTACTACATTTTTTTTGTCTACGGGATTTCCAGATAAAGGTTTTGGATGTTGTTTGACACTTTTTTCTGTCACCAAGATTTTTTGACAGTTTTTTTATGTGTCGATATGTGAGAGATTCATAGTCTTCGAACTTCTTAGGGATGGTATTTTGACCTTGTAGAGGACATATGATTATTCTTCTCTTTTCTCTTGGCACATTTGATTGTCGGGGTTTTTGGAATTTGAGATGTGTTGGACATGTAGCCAATTCACTTCTCATCATATTTGATCTCATCGGTTTTGGGTTAACTTTAGTGAATACCTACATGATGTCTAGCTCATTTGTTACACAGTGAGTTTTATAGACTTTGGTTTTGACATCCACTTTTGGCGATTTTTCAAGAATATCTTCATTGACACTCATGAAATTTCAGACCGTGAGTTACAGATTGAAGACTTGAAGATCATGAGATGTGATCTAGTTATAACTACTAGTTTTCATCTTGCATATTCTCTAGTGGTAGTGTTCCTTCCATATCCACAACCAACCTTTTTCAATGATGTGGATGCTCTTTTAGGCATATATGGTTATATTTATTTAGATCTACATGATTGTGGTGGGAATTTGGAGCACAATATTCAAAATTTCATTGAGATGAGGAGGTCCTCAATTCAGAGTCATCATGAGCACCGGGACATGGGACCTATGTTTATAGACGACCTTGTTGAACCACATTAATATTGAGACTAGTACTTGTACATGGGACCCTAGCTTATGGATGAGCTTCTAGGATGACTTCAGCATTGCAATTAGCACTCATACGTGGGATCCATGTTTAGATGAGCTTCTTGGACTACTTCAAAATTGTGTCCATCCCTCATACATACATGGGAGCTTGGTTCCATAGACTACATTTTTTAGGTTAACACTTGTGCATGGGACCCTGTCTTATGGATGTACATCCTCACTATAAGAATCAAGGGAAAATCTTTCTGAAGAGGGATGAAATGTTGGGATCCTCCCAAGTGGTGTAATAAGGGTGTCAAAGGGCCCTCTATAGTCATAATAGTGTAGTTATGGTGGTTGTTCAATGTAAGGTGGACTAGGTCCTTTATGTTTGTTATTATTAAATATGACCCACTTGTTATTTAACATGGAAAAAATGTAATGTGGCATCATTAAGGTAATTAGGAGGTGGTTATGATTACGGTTTCATAGATAACTATAAATAAGGATGAATTCCTCCTCATGGAGCATGTATTGGAGTATTTTTATTGGAGCTTAGCTCATTGAGAGGTTGCCCCAACTTAAGAGGAAAGTGAATAGGAGAGGATTTCTTGCATAAAAGGATCATTTTACAATATTTCCCTATCTTAAGGGATTTTGATATTAACAAAGTGTGGAGCATTTTTTATATCTTGTTTGTGATTCAATTTCTTGGGTCAAGGATCATAACAACTTTGATCTAAATCTATCCATGTCATCCTCTCCCCAACAAAAATGAATAGTGAACAACCAATTTCCGAAGTCTTCGAGGAACCAAAACATGTTGAATTCTATCAACGAAAGGAATAGAAAAATAAATACTATGAAGGTGACATATTTGCAAAAAAATGAAACCAATCCACTCTATTATAGGCTTAAAATTACTTTCATGGATCTGATCCTAAAATCAAGTAGTAACTAACTATTAAAAACATTCTAGCAAATGTTTTGAACACTTTCATAACACTTTTATTTACATGCAACAATTTCACATGCAATTAAGAGTTTGGCAGATAAAAA